>VWZV01009566.1:28586-40090 GCA_013397155.1 Irena cyanogastra | reverse complement strand
AAAAAAAAAAAAAAAAAAAAAAACTAAACAGAGAAGTGTGAATAAAACATCATGAGACAAGGAATAAATGTTTGAGGGAAGGGTGGAGGAGGGGAACTACCCTTCATTCCATTCCAAAGATCTGCTAAAACCAACGTAAGTTTTAATGAGTTAACAAGGCATTAGTTGCAAGAATTACATAAAATGAAAAAAATATCTAAGCTCGTGGACAACATTAGCTGTCCGTTCATCCCTCCTAAGAACTGATTATTTAGAGTATGTGGCATATATATTAATTTCATAAAAGAAGCAAACAATAACTTATTCAAGTACTACTGACAGCTAAGTGTAGCAAGGCAGTTTCAGAACTCTGAATCCACAACTAAGCCCCAGCCCTCCCCTCCTGACTACTCCAAGTATGAAGTTCTGCAGCCTTGCAAATCTGACAGCAGACAGTAACATCACAATACGATGTAAAAAAAAAAAGGAAGACACCAATGAAAAACATAAATTTTGAACAGCCTGCTGTTCTGCAATTTCACTTTTTTGAAGTTCTACTGTCAAGTCCCCACTTTTAAGCTTTACCCTTCTAGATAATCCAGTTCAACCATCACCGTACACATGCAGTTTTTTAATTCGCATTTGAGGGGTAAAAGGCTTCAAGCCTTAGGAAAACTAAGGACAAAACAGCAGAACTGTCACTGTATCATGGAAAGCCTGGAAATGCAAAGCCATAAACACAAATGAAGACTCTTCTTACAACCTTCTTATGAACTCCAATAGAGGAGGAAGCCGAAAATCTTAAGATTATTTCACCAACAGTATGTTTTGTACTATGGAGATTTTCCAAAACTCCTCAGTTATGATCTGTTAACAATTACCACCCAAAATACTTACCACTATCAAATCGGATCACAGGATCTTTTTTATTAAAAGAAAGCAAAAAACATCAAACGTCTGCAAGGAAACAGTCTAGCCCTATTCCATCACCTTGCACTCTCAATTATGATGAAGATTTGCTTACTACAGAACCAAAGACAGACCACCTTCACTGGCTGGACTTCCTGGCTTTTCTCCAACCATCGCTCGCTAAGCACTGTGATTCTTCTGAATTAGCCGCTAAAAAGCGCAAAAAGCATGCAAAAAACCCACGCGCCCAACAGCTACTGACCAGCGCCTCTTGCTCCGAAGCGGCGACAGGGGAGGCATCCGTAAGGGAGGACATCTTGGTATTGCACATTTGCCTGCAGTTAAGGGGAGAACAACCTTAGAACGCGGCACCCAGCGACACAACCCGGGCGGGCGGCAGCCGCCACGCCGGNTACCGCGGCCCCGCCGCGCCGCGCCGCGCGCCCGCCGCCATGTTGGTGCCCGCAGCGCCCCCTGGGCTGGCGAGCGGCGGGAAGCGGCCCTGAGGGAAAGGCTCCCCCTGCAGCCGCGCCCCCGCCTCGGCCCCAACAGCGCCTCTGGGGACCCGTTCCGTTTCCAGCGGTCGCTCATACCTTCTAAGTTGTTTGTTTTTTTTTTTTAAGAGATGGAACTAGGAGAAAATTCTGCATCCAAAGATAATTGGACGTTGTCGTCCTATGTTCTTGTCATCTCCCATTCTATAATTTTCTGTATCTTTTAAATGTAGGGCGTTTGGAAGTACGTTACTTTCACAGGTACTTACTAGTTGCTACACTTCAACTCGAACTGGTTAGTTTTTAGTCTGAGTGCCTTTTCTAANTAATTTCATAAAAGAAGCAAACAATAACTTATTCAAGTACTACTGACAGCTAAGTGTAGCAAGGCAGTTTCAGAACTCTGAATCCACAACTAAGCCCCAGCCCTCCCCTCCTGACTACTCCAAGTATGAAGTTCTGCAGCCTTGCAAATCTGACAGCAGACAGTAACATCACAATACGATGTAAAAAAAAAAAGGAAGACACCAATGAAAAACATAAATTTTGAACAGCCTGCTGTTCTGCAATTTCACTTTTTTGAAGTTCTACTGTCAAGTCCCCACTTTTAAGCTTTACCCTTCTAGATAATCCAGTTCAACCATCACCGTACACATGCAGTTTTTTAATTCGCATTTGAGGGGTAAAAGGCTTCAAGCCTTAGGAAAACTAAGGACAAAACAGCAGAACTGTCACTGTATCATGGAAAGCCTGGAAATGCAAAGCCATAAACACAAATGAAGACTCTTCTTACAACCTTCTTATGAACTCCAATAGAGGAGGAAGCCGAAAATCTTAAGATTATTTCACCAACAGTATGTTTTGTACTATGGAGATTTTCCAAAACTCCTCAGTTATGATCTGTTAACAATTACCACCCAAAATACTTACCACTATCAAATCGGATCACAGGATCTTTTTTATTAAAAGAAAGCAAAAAACATCAAACGTCTGCAAGGAAACAGTCTAGCCCTATTCCATCACCTTGCACTCTCAATTATGATGAAGATTTGCTTACTACAGAACCAAAGACAGACCACCTTCACTGGCTGGACTTCCTGGCTTTTCTCCAACCATCGCTCGCTAAGCACTGTGATTCTTCTGAATTAGCCGCTAAAAAGCGCAAAAAGCATGCAAAAAACCCACGCGCCCAACAGCTACTGACCAGCGCCTCTTGCTCCGAAGCGGCGACAGGGGAGGCATCCGTAAGGGAGGACATCTTGGTATTGCACATTTGCCTGCAGTTAAGGGGAGAACAACCTTAGAACGCGGCACCCAGCGACACAACCCGGGCGGGCGGCAGCCGCCACGCCGGCGGAGCCCACTCACCTCGGTGCCTCTTCCAGCCCACACGCTGGACTCCGGCGGCGGTGTCTGGGCCGAGTCGGGCCAGGCCAGGCCTTATATAGCGCTGCCAAGAGGAGGCAAGTCAGGGCTTAGCTCCCGCGCCGGCCCGGCCCGGCCCGACATGCCTGAGCATGACCCGCAGCGCCGCCGCCGAGTCACCGCGGGGGGCGGGCGGGCGTGACGGGCCTGGCGCTGACTCACCGCGGCCGCCGAACGCGGGGGGGTCCGGCGGCGTGGAGAGACGGCGCCGTGAAGGAACAGCGGCCTCTCCGCGCCCCTCACCCACCCAGCCGCCCGGCGCGGCCTGGCCCCAGCGGGAGCCCCTCCCCCGGCACCGAGGGCCGCACGAGCGACCAGCGAGACCCTCGGAGCNTTCTCAGGTTTTTTTTTCTTTTCCCATGATGACATTTTGAAATTATTTTTGAATGCTGAAAAGCTTTTGTCAGAGAGCATGAGTGCTGCAGACAGTGTTTAAAGGCTAGAGCAGAGGCAGTGTAATGCTACTTTTCCATGACAACTAACTTGTCCAAACAAGCAGTGGATACTGCCTGGACTTGTCTGTTGGCCGAATGCAACCATGGCACCTTGTAAAAATTCCAACAACTGTTTAAATCTAGATACTTGTGTGACGGTGGATTTTCAAGATGAGCTTGTTATCTCTCTAGAGCACAAAGCTCAAGGTCTAGTGAGGGACAACCAAGAAGCTGCCAGAATTTTGCAAAGCCTGCTCACCTCCTTTTAGTGCTGGGATTTCAAGGCAAACAGAAATCTGTTTCAAGTGGAGTCAAGAATGTCCTGCAGCAGGCAAAGTCAGATATCTGCTCTTTTCCACCCAGCACCCCAGTTCCTGAGATCTTTAGCTAGCTAATTTCATTGTTAGGAGAAAACTCCATCTACACAAAAATGCAAGAGGATGGAAGTGAATGGCTACTAAACAGCTCAGCTACTGATGCTCAATCCTGTCCTCATGCAGACTACACAAAAACTGTTTAATTCCAATGCAAAATGTATTTTACTGAACTGAAACCAAACCAAACAAAACTATTTATGTAGTTCTCCCCAAGCTATCACATTATTTATCCTTGTCTTAGGCATAGTATCATTTTGCTATGGCCGTGTGGAAATTAAAGAGCTTTTTAAAATTAGCAATACATTTTCTGCAGTCCAAGATTTGCCAAACTCATAACTATGACCTTCTTTTTCCACTTCCCTACCAGTAAGCATCTTGTAACCAATGACTTTGAGTCTGAGATTATTTAAATAATAATTTCCCTTACTGATTCATTAACTGCTAAGGATAAAAAAAACCCAACAGTTTCTGTCTAGATTTTTTTATCAGTCTTCAAGGACAATCTTATCTCTTTTCTCCAACAGACTAATCTTGAGTTAAGGGAGATTGCAAGTAGGTAAAATATGCTGTCTGTGCTGGCTTAGGGAAAGAGGGGGATGTTTGCTGATATGCAGTGCTGCAACACTTGTTTGTCACTAATACAGTTAGTGTTGCTTTGTGATCATCCATAATTATTTTCTTGTGCTTGATAATTCAGGACAAGTATAATTAGTAAGTTTTACTTGAAGGATGAATAATAAGTTTCTATAGTTATGAGAGCTGATTTCTCCACTATTTGAGGGTTGTAAAAAGAAAAGGAGATGTCACTACACCTCTGTACTTTATAATGCTACAGAAAATATCTGGAGCAGTTAAGGCCCAGCTGCCTTAACTGGAGATACTCACTTTACATTGTGGTTAACTGACATTGTATAAAACCCTTTTTAATATAAATTCAGATTCTAACTGTAGGCATTTCACTGTTTAATGCCTACAAACTGAATTATTTCCTGATATGGATCTGGACTACCTATAGGCACATGAGCCAGAGGAAAGGCAGGCCCCTGTGCTGCAGGAGTGCACAACTCAAGTGAATGGATGGACCATTAAAACTTCAATTTCTGATTTTTGTTCCTCGCTGTAATTTTATTCCCCCCAACATATCCTACTTACTCTTTCCTGGCAGCTGCCTATTCAGCACATACACAGCACATGCACAATATGGTCCTTGCCAGATGCTGATCAGAGGCATAGGTGGCCAGGGTTTGTCAGGTCTCATCTCCAAGCCATTTGCTCCTAATCAGATAGAATAATCTTGTACTGTCTATGAACTGCTCCCAGACAAAAAAGAAATAAATTCAAAGCAACCCTCCAGAGCTTTGCACTGTGCTGATGTATCCTTTCTGAACCCCTAGGATGCATCTCTATTACTGTGACGTAAAGCTGGGATCCGTTGTGTGCTGCAGATTGTCAGGCACCTCAAAGTAAAAGGACAAAGGAAGAAAGATGCTGAAATGCAGCTGGAGCATGTGTTGCTTAATGTGGCTTTCTGCTAGGACTGCCTGCTGCAGCTGCGAGCCCACGTGCCAGACAGTGGGTCAGTACAATTCTGTACCAATACAGGAGAAAGAATTATGTTGCTTTCTTTAAGCTCCTGTTGTGTAAGAAAAAGCACAGTGATAAGGAATCCTCATGCCAGTAACAGCATATTTGATTTGGGGAAATTATATTTTGTAATCTAACACCTATCCCCATGGAGAGGTCTGTCAGTGCCTCCACCAGAAATTCTTACTAGAAATGACACTCAGGTTCTACTAAGTGAAAAGCAGATGCAGCCTTTCTGGGAGCAAGTTTGAACAAGCAGGAATAAAGAGCATGGCTCATAGCAGCAGTGGGAACCCAAAAACCACACGCAATGCTGTTGCAGCAGTTTAACAAGGAACACTAAACTCTTCTTGCTGTCCAGCTTGTGTTTTCCTGGCGTGCAGGAGCCATGTCTGAGCTTCCCAGGGCTGCACTGCCCTTCCCAACAACTCCTGTTACTCTGCAGGCTGGGTGGCATGGCAGATGTTCTACAGCTTCACCTGGGTGCACACCCTGGGCTCTGGTGTCTTATCACAGAATCACAGGATATTCTGATTTGGAAGGGAACCCAAAATGATCATCAAAGTCCAACTCCTGGCCCTGCACAGGACACCTCTGAGAATCACAGTGTGCCATGTGGGTGCTTTGGATATGCAATTCTCAATGTCCTGTATTTCCATAACTTCAGATGTTTATTTTGAAAAATGTAAAATTACTTCAGGTGTACAGGAAAAGAGGGACTCAAAAAAAAAAAAAGTTTTTCTAGCAGCTGTTCATGAGCTCTCACCTCCCTCCCACAGGCACTCAGTTCAAGTGTGTCTGCTCTTCAGCATGTTAAATACAGCTGCTTCAAAACCAACTGGAGGTGGAATAACCCCACATCAGAAAACAGCAGCTCTTCTACTTTTGTTTAATTGGTGTATTTATTCTTTCATCCGTCTGGGAGACATTGGCAATCTGTCTGCCCAAGCCTGATTCCCATTTAGTAGCAGCACAGTCAGCCACAAGCACAATTAAACAAAACAATAATGTATGCCTTCTGAAGAGAAGCCAACTGGCAAAAATATAAACCAATTATTTTGAACTTCTGCTAAATATCTAACACAGAATGAAAGGGTTGGGTGTTTTTCCCACTCTAGTTTTCTGTTTAGTCCTCACTTTTGAAAGAAGCTCATGGAACAACTCTAAAGAACTAAAAGGGAGAAATCTCATGGAAAGACTCCTCTTACTGTCAAATAGTTTTTGTTAAGCACATCACTGAGTGAAGAAACAGGCTTTTCTTCTTAAGCAAGGGTGAAGTATGTGACTAGGTTGTGACCATATCCTGCTTTACTTAACTGTGAAAATTAAACAATCCAGTGATCTCTCCTTTCCTAGAAATACTTGATTGTTTGTAATTAGATTAGAAAAGCCCCAGTATAATCATGCTCATCTGCCTTATTTAATCAAACCAGGATGATGCCAATTCAGTTTAGAATTTTTCTTTTAATTCAGTGCTCATTTGTCATTCAAATGTGTTGTTCAGTCCAGCACAAAAAACCATTTCTGTTCAATGAGTGGCCCGGAAGGGTGTGTGGGATGTGCAAAGGCTAATAGGACTCATGTTAAACATTGAGGCATCTTTCAGTCTGAAACTGAAATGTATTCAGGGACAGTCTAGCTCCAGGAGAAGCTGAGCGCAAACACAGCATGCAATCCAAATCCAGTCTGTTTGGAATGCTATGCAGGGAGAGAACTATAGCTGATGATGAGGTCAGGCCTGAAGTACTGTTCAAGTCAGGCTGCAGTCTAGGTTAGAGAAAGAAAAGACAAAAAATTATTTTAAGTGTCTGGCTGTTACCTGAACTGTTTGTCTCTAACAACAAAACCCAGAAGGGATTTTATTACACAACCAGCTTCTTAACTCAGACCCATTCTGTGTACCTGATCATTTATCTCCCAGAATTGTCCCAGTCTTCCTGACCCAGTTGTCCACATCTCTGCATGCTCCATATTTGCTTTCTAGTTGCCTGTTATACAAAGAAAAATGCTTTGCTTTGTGTCACAGGATCTCTAACATCCTTCCTTGCAGACCTTCTTGTGGTCTGCTCCACAATTTAATGTTTGGTTGATGCAGTCTTACTGACTGGTGTATGATTTTACTTGACACAGGATGAACCATCCATCCCTGAGAAAAGCCTCAGCCCTCTTCCTTTCCTAATGCAATTGATTTACTGATGAATTACAAAGTCACCTTTCTGCTGGCTATATTTGAGAGCACAGCTTCTCCAGTACAACTTTTAGCATACAGTTGGAGCACATGCAGTTAAACAGCAGTGCAAGTAGCTAGACAAGTAGTTTGGAGCATTTATTAGAGGCATTAGTGTCTGGTGTAGCCTTGACCTGAAACCCTCAAGGCTAATTTCAGTAGTTTCCCTCCACTAGTTGCCATCACCAACAGGGCTAAGTTATCAACCTTGGATGTATATTCTGAAGCCCACTTTGGAAGTAGATTTGCTGTGAAGAGTTTCCTTGAGATTAAATGTACCCCTAAATGAGGCATAGATCCACGTACCTCCTGAAATAAACTGATTTATCTTGTTAAGTCATCCTTCTGAAAAAACACATTGCTCACCCAGTCTGTCTTTTTTTTTTGCCCCTATGCCCTCTTTTGATTCAGGAGGATCCTGATCACAAGCCACCTCAGCACCCAGGAGCTGGTATGCAATAACTTGTTGCCAAGTGAGAGAAGCTTTTTACAGTGCCCAGTTCCCTGCCTGTGAGTTAGTATCTGTTTAAAGACAAATGAAACAATGGCATGTAAGTAAGGAGCACATTCATGACACTGAAACAGAAACAGTTGTCTCTGTGGAGCAATGGAAAAGTAACCTCAGCACAGCACTCAGCAGAGAACTGGTGTAGAACTGGGTGTTCCTGGGAGGAGTTTTGTGACCCACAGAGATGCAGCACAGTTCCACTGCAACAGCAGTGATGGCTTTCCTGCTTGTTCTGAGCTGGGTTCCAAGGCCCTGGAACACAGCAGTCACAGAAATCAAAGGAAAATGTCATGTTTTCCCCCTGGGTCAAAGAAAAATCTCTCACACATGTTTTACAGTCTCACATCTGCAGTAAGAAATACTAAGGAAGTGTAACTTTGGCATTCTGCAGTACAGGTGCCAGACACCGGTTAGATGACCAGCACTGTCTTGAGCCTTTTTTTCACATTCACCTCTGATTTTCTCCACTTTGTCTCCAACAGTGTTTTCTTCCCAGTGCTTGCGTATTCCTGTATCCTTCTCTCTTCCTTGTCATTTCTGCTTTAGTATTTCCACAGTATATTTTATATGTATATATACATACACACTTTAGAGATATAAAAAGTAGTTTCATACAAAGAGCTCACAAACTATTCTGCAATTACTCTTATGTGTGCTGATTTTTGGTAGTTATATGTGAAAATGTAGAATTGGATCAATAAAGAAGCATATAGCAAGAGGGTTTGTTCCTTTTTAAATGTGTTTTAATATCCATATACTTCACACACTGCTTTTCTTCTTATATTGTAGAGTTTTAATTTTTCATAACTTCCACCTGAAAGCCAGCTGGTAGCAGTTTCCAATATGTGGCATGCATTAGCCTGAGAAGGACTGTGATGGGGCCATCTGCACTAGAGACATTTGAATAAGTAACAGGTAGTTCTTGTCCAAGTCCATGACTTGTTTTTTTTTTCTTTTTTTTTCTTTTTTTTTTTGTTTGGTCTTTTTTTTTGGTTTGTTTTTATTTTTGTTTTGTTTTTGTTGTTGTTGTTACTAAATATAAAACAGTAAAGTTAAGGGAAATCCCCCACCCCAGCTGCCTTACCAATTGAAATCTAAGTACCAGTGGGCAGTACAGATCAGGATAACATCCAGAGTCTTTATCAGGAAGGCAGTATTTGAAGAAAGGAAGTATTAAACAAAATTGTACATGAATTTTTGAAGGCTGTATGTGCCAGTAAACTTGTTTTTGTGCCACCTGTCCTGATTCCATTCGCCGGTCTGACAGTCACCACTACAGTTTCGGAGCCTTGGGACTCAGAGCCCCCGCCCTGCTGGCCTCGGCAGGAGGTTTGTAAGGGGAGTTTCGCTGGTGGTTGCGCCATCTGGTGCAGAAAAGGTTTTTTTCCATCTACAGCATCCAAAAAGGGCTCTTGGAATTAATGCATAAAAGTTGCACAAACTCATTGATGCCACTGGAAAAGCAGGACACAAACTAAGCTCTGACAGCACATGATGAAGCCATGCAAAATACTATTCTGTGCTTTGTTCAGCTCCATTGAAGCACCAATATCTCAGTTATCTCTTGCCTCCACAAAAAGCAAGCGCATGGACTTTTCGGTATTCCTTCATTCAGACAGTTTTGCAATATCCATCCTAGCATCTTAGTTTGAATCACCTTTATAGTTTAAAAATAATTTGGCAATTCTGCATTTATTTGTGTGCTTAGAGAGATATGCAAGCACTGGGCTTTGACTTCTGACCTACCTTATTTATCTTAACAACATGTTGTTCAGCTATGAGCCAAGGCCAGAGGGTAGGACACCTTGAGAGAAATATACCATGTAATACTACTCACAAGGGAAAAATCCCAAATCCACTGTTGTGGGACTGTAAGATATTACTGCATCATGCCTTTGCTGTCAGAGGACAGGCTGAAGTTTGCTCACATAAGCAAAACAAGCCTCACACAAACATACCCTGAAATGCACTGCAGTGAGACATCTGAGATCTGGTTTTCATGCCAAAATACAGTTTCAAAAAGATTCTCAAAACCACTTGTTTTCTCCCATATCTGTTGAAGAGAGTTTGTTAGAATACAGTCTATCCTTTTTGGCAGGTAATTGCCAATCCTGATCTTAACTCATTCAATGCAGAGGATATCACAAAGTCTAATTTCCTCTTTCTTATTGGATGTGGTATAGGTAGAACCGCAGGGAGTCTTTGACTTGGGCCTGTCTTACCCTCTCTCTCATCCTTAATCAGCCACATTACCTGCTCTGCTCAAGAAATACAGCAGTTGTGGGGCTTACTTAGCTGTACAGCCACACTAAAATGGTTGTGTTTAATGGCAAGATGATGAAGACTCAGCATGCATCCCTTTGTAAAGGGGTTGGTGGCATGTTACTTCAGAGATATCTCTTCCCAGCCATTTTTTCCATCCTCTTGCTGCCTCTTTTATTATTTGTGCACCTATGGTATAAAATGGGTAAATTGACCTAGCACACCTGAGAAATAATACATTTTTTTCTGTAGATCAGTTCCCTGAGGCAGTCCCAAGCAGCTACACAGCAGCTGGCCCTGGACATCACTGGAATGGCAGCAGACAGGTAGGCAGGGAAAAAGTGGGATCTGTTTCAGCTATCTTAGCAGCATTACTGAGGAGGATTACATTAAGTGTGGCTGATTTCAGGGCACACCACTGGGAGAGATGTTCCATTCTCCTTCTTGTCTCCTCACTTAAGGCTGCAAACCGATGGTGAGAACATTTTTGAAAGAAGTGTGGTGTTGGATTGCCTCAGCCTCCTTGTACTGTTCGGTGATGCAGTTGAGCCCATCAAACACCTCACCAAAAGAATGTCCCGCCTCGTTCAAACAATGGCCTTGCCAGGAGCTGTGCATTCCTAGCCAAGTATTTCTTTGAACTGCCTTTGGCTCCTTTAACCACAGATTCATCTGATTCAACAGCAGGATATTTACTTTATTTGCTGCTAGTATGTCAGCTTGCTTTATCAAGAACAAGACATCATAAAGAAAGCAGCAGGGACACACAGCTGGAAGCAGAGAATTGGAGATGGAAATAGGAAATAACTCTTTCTGAAGGCAGGGAGCCATTCAGTGGTCTTTTCCTTATCATCTAACCATACCTTGAGTGTTATCTCCTGTATCAGTCACCTGGGTTGATAAACCAGTTAGAACTGGGACCATACTCCCAGAAGTTTCCCTCAGGTGTTACTCAGGGAGAAGCAAAGACTGCATGTTATGTCACTGATAATTACTTTAGTTCCCCAAAGCCAGCTTTTCCTGTGTGGCAAAGGAGCTGAAACGTTTGCAAGATGAGTTATGTTGATATTACCAAAGAAGGCACTTCTGATGGTAATTTGCAGGCCGTTGTGTTTTGTGACTCCTTTGCTCTGTACTTCAAACTGAAAGTGATACAAGACATCACGCCCTTCTGCTGTTGTTGCGACTTTGTGACGAAAGTTACTTCCTTTACAACACAATTTAAGTTGGAGAGATTGCTGGAAATGATACAACTTTAACATTTTTAATGTAACTTTAGCTTTAGTCAGGGGGTTTGTTCGCCTT
>VWZV01009566.1:1815-28548 GCA_013397155.1 Irena cyanogastra | reverse complement strand
GTGGGGGGAGGGGGGGAAGGGGCGGGAATTCTCTGCAAAAGACGCTGTTCACCGGGTGGCTCTGATGGGCTTAACATCTACAGACTGGGAGCAGCCAGAAGATGCACAGGAGACAAGCGAACGTTAACGAACATGACCCGCCCCGTGCGGTAGGAGACACCTGGTCACGGAAAAGATCGCTAAGAGAACCGAAGAATAAGGACCAAATGAGCATCGAAGGCGAAGAGATCAATAACCAATAGGGAACCAATAGGGAATTGTGTAATTTAAGACCAATGAACAATTCACAGACCAGTGAATTTCTTTGGGATTAGTCTGTATAAATACGTGAAATGTGTGGTGAAAAACCATTTGTGATGGAATGATTTTCACTGCGCAACCCGGGCATGTGTGGACGAAATAATTTCTATTGCACATCCTGGCCGAAATGACATCCTGGCCAGCATAAAGTACTGCCTTGAGTCTCTAACAAAGCAGAGATGTTGGAGAGTTTCTTTTTTCCCCGCAGTCTCGGTGACAGGATCAGTACCCACATCTCAGTTCTCACTCTGGCATGTTAAACTGATACCCCAAGGATTGTTTCCAAGGGAGACCACGGCATGGGCACACATTCCTCTTTGCTGACACAGACAGGAAAAGGACAATCGGCTCAGGAAAACCAGAAGCCTGAAGTGGCTGGGGAGCAGCAGACTGCTGCACACCACTGTCAAGCTCTGTACACAGACTGAGTCCTTTTGGTTCATGCAGCCATACAATTATTTTATGCAACGAAATAAATAACGATGACTGCACTCAAACTAAGAAAACTGGCTTTATCTATGTTCTATATATGCATATCAGCTCTCCACTTTTACTAGATTGTGGTTCCAGTCTCCTAGCACCCCAAATTTAAATCTCATTAGACAATAAGGACATCACATAATAAAATAATTTCCTCTGACAACTTTGCATACGCTGATTTACATTCATTTTTAAAAGGAAACTCCAAAGAGGAGGAGACTTGCTTATCTTACATTTACACTCAATGAAAACGCTGAGAATACTTGAAGGCAATTAAATCCTGGCTTGCTTAGGGACAAGTAATTGATTAGAATATTAACCAGCTTTTATAAATAATATCCCAATGATTTATGATTTGTGTAACACCCAGTGGATTGCTATAGGCTATCAAAGAAGCAGAAACAGATGATGTAGCACAGACTGGTCCAGCTAAATAAAGCACACTGAAAAATACGACCAACATCTAATTTACGTTCCAAAGATCTTCCCTTTATAGGGGGGACAAGGGGAACAGCGAACTGTCCACAGGAGGCTGCAGAGGCCAGAAGGAAGCCACTGAGGCTCAGAGCCAGTCTCCCAAAGACTTCAAGACCACTTAAAGGCTCATAAATATGTTGAATGCTTAAGAACCTCTTTGAGGGCTTCTGGCTGAGAAGCTGGTAGCTGTACATGAAGAGAATGTTTTCTCACCATTTCGTTTATGTGTAACACTTTCTCCTTCAAAACCTGTCTTCTGAGTCTGGGCGTGCGGACGCTACATCCGGACCGTGGGAAGAGGCGCCTCCCGCCCCGCCCCGCTCCCCTCGATTCTGTTTCCAGCCGTGCGGTGTCAGCCTTCCCCCTTGCCCAGCACGGAAACTTGCCTGCCTGCACAGGAAGGCTCTACAGCCAGTCGTGGCTATTCTGCCTAGCAGAGGGCCATATAATCTTCCCAATTCAGACAGATCAAGGGACAGAAGCAAAAGCCCAAGCTGGGTCCGTGGGGCGACACGGGACTTGTGCCTTTAAGCAGGACCATGATGTTCCAATGACGCTGCCATCTCATATAATTTGTGCTAGGAGTGTGTTTTCAACTACATCTGCTAATTCCTCGAAGTTTCTGAATTTACATTTCTGTCTTCAGCATCCAAGATGAGGTTTGAATGACATCCAAATACTGGATGGTCTGGTTCTGTAAACTTGCATCTGTATCTATAAAACCAGCTCGGTACAAGTGCTCAGCAATCCCAGCTCAGTGCCAACCTCCCCCATGTCCATTCACACTGCTGTCAGCTGGAATAGGTTTAGGGGGTATAGAATGAAGGTTTACACGTCCATCCCAATAGAGACAAAGCTATTAAGGAACTGGAAAATACTCTGCGGAAAGTTTTGCTTAGACTTCGTTTGAGAAAAAAATCTACCACATCTCTGGGGAATGATACTAGCTGAAAAACATTGGTACATTGTTAATCCTGATCAGAAGGACCACCTTAACAGTCTGAAAAGCAAGATTGTGTGTGTTTTCAGAAATGTATCATAATTTCCTGGAGGGCATATGATCATCACTGTCAGTTTCTTCTCTCAACTGGATTAACAAATAGGAAACCAGTTTTCTGACTAACCACCACAAGAGATGCACTTAACAAGTAAACCACTTTGGATGCCAGACCTTAATATTGCTTTGGACTCTGGAGAGAAGCATCTATTTCATAACAGATGATGCTGTATAATAGGAGCTGGAGAGGCTTTTTCCATGTAGCTCAAACACAGAAGCTTGATTAAGATCTTAATCCAAGTTTTTAATACACAGCTTTGGTGTATTGTAAAACAAAACCCATTCAGTCACTCTAGTTAGAAAATAAAGTGCACAAATGGTTTCTTTTCCCCAGAGAGTAAGGAGGATTAAAAGCATCGTGGGCAGAGTAAGGAAACAGAACAAGGACTCAGTTTCTTGATTGAGTAGGATACCAAATTTAGTTGGAGACAAAAAAATGTCAAACTTGTCAATTATGCAGCTTCCTTTCTGGAAGTGCTGAGTGAATGCCATTCTCTATGAGGTCCTCTTGAAAGGCAAGAAGTTCACACTGACAAATCTGGCCCTGTTATTGAGCTGCCTAATTGTGGAGTTAAGCATCTAAACTTAGACCTTATATTTAAATACCTTCCTAGATATGTATGTGCTGTTTACTCTTCTCAGTTGTTTCCTAATCCATTGTCTCACTCTTTTTTTTTCTTTAATCACATTCACCTCTACTCTATGGTCTCAGTATTCCATGTGCTTCAGAACACAGCTCCTTTAAATGAGTTTGCTTCTCAGTTTCTGCTTAGTAAGAAAGAAAACACAAGTTTTTTGTGCCAAGGTCATTAAAAATTACATTCTTATGCCCTGCTTCAACCACAGATCTCCCTGCACTTCCTGGATGAGACACAGCCACCTATGGTTCTAAAAATAATCCTGCTCTTTTCTGACACACTGCTTAGCCTGCATGTGCATCCTGCATGCGTGTGTTACCCACACAGCCATGCTGGACTTCTTGGAGCTCCTTCAATATAACCACACACCTTCAAATGAATGGCTTGTATTCATGTTCCAGTGAAGCCACAGATCAGAAAATGTCTTTGCAATACCAATCCTCCAAGCAGCCTTTGGATTGTTCCCCCTACTTGCTTCTAAATATGTAATTTACTTTAATTACATTATGTTTAATCTGCCCATGTCTGTTCCTGCCTATCCATTATAAAAGCAGCACATTGTGCCTGTTTGAGACTGAGCAAGTGCAGCTGGGAAGGCACATGCAACTCATGAGCTGGTTAATTACCTCTTAATTCAGGTTAACTTGACTCCTCCTGTATTTTAAGCAAATAATTTGTTCTGGATTGGAAGGCAGACAAGGGCCCCTATGTAAAAAAGCAGCAAGAGTGGGTGAGGTCAATGTATTTATGTGAGCAATGATACAATTTCTGTCTCAATTCCAGAATTCCATAAACCATATCATAACTATACAGAAAGGACAGACTGGAACAGTAAAAGGAGCTTACTTATGCACCTACTAAAGGGAAATGACAAAGACTAAAATTGGAAAACATTAGAAACTGTGTGGCAACTAAAACAATGAAAAGGGATCACATTTCCCCCTTCTTTAGTCCTTGTACTGTGGATTCTAACTATGACTCCCTGGGTGGGGCTGGATTCCCTCCTGCTGACTGGACACTGCAGCTACACAAGGCAACTGAGAATGTTCCACTCCCCAGGGTCACAGAATCATAGAGCAGAATCATTAGGTGCATTAGAGCTCTCAGATCGATTTACACACAGAAGGAAGACAGGAGAATGATCCACGTCAGCTGGATGTAAGCAGAAACAGCAACTTCAGTGAGACAAGCCCTACAGGGAGAGCTGAGATGTTTTCATTGGACCAACTGATACAGCTGAAAAAAAGCAGAGCAGCTTTCAGCAACACAAACCCTCCTTCACCAAGCTCAGCATCAACAACAACTCCCTTCTCTCAAGGAAGGTTAATCACTGCTGTGGAACAAGCTTGGCAAAGATCTCATACTGTGTGGATCTGCCTTTTTTTTTTTTTTTGCATGGCATTGATATTTTCAATTTTGTATTATTAAAAACTACTTTATACTAAATTTGTCAACTACTACAGCACAGTAAGAATGCAAACAATTTAGGTCTTGCATTCTCTGCAATACCTGCTTGGAGACGAACCCACAGCTCTCCCTGCTGCTTAGCACAGGCCTGTTTGGTAAGATGTCTCTATGTCTTACAATAGGATTTCTCATCACCCAAAATTATATCAGCTCCTGCTGATAGTTTTTTCCTTTTTGTTCTTAACCCTATGCAGCTGACATCCCAATCATCTTTGCAACAACTGAGCTGTCAAATGGAAGGCTGACACTGTGATCAAAGGGAGAGCACCTGCAGGAAGAAAGTGAATTTGCATGAAGCAGAAAAGCTGATGCTGCTTTTCATCTGCCTGATTGTAATAGGAGAAAAACAAAGAGCTGCATCTTCAAAATTAGAAGAGTGAAATTCTTTTGCAGAACAAAACATATTTCCACATATTTTCATTTTTCATAGCCTTTCATTTATTAAAATAATTTTTGTTTTCTCATTAAACAGGGAATTTGGGTTTTGAAAGGCTAAAATAAAATTTTAAGAGGAAAAAAACCCATAACACAAACAAACATCTGCAAGTCTTTAATCCAAACTCTGTTTCTTTCACAGTCTAGGTAAGACATAACATTTTACTGGAAGCAAAACTGACATCTTGTAAGAAAAATCTTAATATGAAAGGTGATGGGAGGGACTAAGTCCTGCTCTTGGAATTACCTTAACCTGCAAGCCTATTGTTAAAAGCAGGAACATAAAAAGCAGAAGTTAAAAAGCTCTCACCAGTCAGTGAGCCCTTTTCCTTTCCCAAGTACGTTGGTGAATTTCATGCCAGATGTTTCTCAGCCAGTGTTAAATACCCCAACAGTGTGCCAGTGTCCAGTATTGCTCAAGAGCAGGCCTCTCCTCAGCAGCTCAACTGTACTGATATACACAGCCAGCTATGAAATCCAGCATTTTTGATAGATTTTACAGATTTGACAAACCAGATATGGGTTAGACATTAGCTCAACTCCAAAATGTTAAAAACCACTCTTTTGAAAATCTTATATAATAAGACATTATAAAAATGAGATTTTACCTTAATATTTAATTAACACTGACTACCAGTAATATTTTTTAGAAAGTTTAATAAAAAACTATGGGTAGCCTAAAGAAAGTTTTACTGTTGCTTTAGCCCCATTGCTGGGCACTCATTTCATGAAATGAGACAGAGAGAGGATACAGTCCTGCTGAATTGCAGTTCTGTCCTGAAGGTTGTAGACTTCCTGCAAGACAAACCTCCTTTTCATACATGTAACAGCAGCAAACCACACTCCTTCAACCTCAAGCCTCAGAGAGTAGCTGTTCACCCATCTACAGGAAAACTCCTCTGGCACTCTGCCACAGAGCCTGCGAGAACTTAGCAAGTTGTACAAAACCTGATGCAAAAACTGTCAAACAAGCACCAAGTTACCAAAGCTAAAGGCAACACAAAGCTTTACACTGAGTATCTCTTCAACGAAGACATAATTCCTACTGCTTTGGGAAAATGGGAAAACCTTGTGAATGTTTTCTAAAGTGTTTTTGGGGACAAGACTAGATAATCTTACCACCAGTTACTGACATTTTAATCAGAATCATCTGCTCTCATTTTTAAATGCCACCTTGGTATCTTCAGTTCCATTTGAACTACATCAATGGTAGCTTTTCAAAGTAAAGAATGCTAGTATAGCAGCAAAGCACTGCATGGCAGAAAAGGACCAAAGCCTATCCTGTTACCACAGTTTAGTCATATAAAGTAAAATGAAAAGCAGAAAGCAAACATTAGGGCATGTGCGGTACAGCTTCAATTGCAACAGCTCACACAGGGTGATGACTACACATTGCTGAAGATGGCAAGTCTCTGATTTCTCTTTCAGGAAAGCCAAAACTGATTGAAATACACACAGTTAGCAGTAAAACACATTCAAGTGATGCAGTAAAAACTAAAATAAGCAAGTAAGTATAGGTAATTTTGTAAGACTCCAGTTTTACCTCAGGATTTAAAGTTTCCCTCATTTATGCCATGAGTCCAAAAAGTTCAAATTCTCTGCTGTATTCATATGGACAGAAATCCATGTGGTACCATTTTGTCTTATGCACACCTAGACCCCCAAAGTTATGTAATTCAAACAGAAGATGAAAACAGACAAGAACAACTCCTCTCTTCCGCAATAAGCAGGTGTCAGACAAATGATTAAAAATTTATTCCCACCCTACACATGGTATCCAAAGAAACAATACATACAAAGATCTATTTATCCCACAATTACACAAGCATCCTGGATTTAATATTTTGAAACATATGACAAAGTTCAAGATACTTTATTTATTAGATACAACAAGTAAATCTCAAAAGAGAGTTCTTGAATGCATGAAAAAAAAATCACATCACTTAAGTGACTCCCACACACACCTTCCAGCACCAGATTATATTTATAATGTACTTTTTAATGCTGCCTTAACTTTCTCTTGCAGATCTGTTCCTCTCCTTACAGAGTCTTTCATATTTCCAGGCATGGTTGTTTAGTTCATTCTACCACTTCATATATATATATTTACATCCATCTCATCTCAAATATTTTTGTCATACATGCATGTAATTCAGTTGTTTTCTAGCTGTTCCTTTGCAGTTTATTTAATCTTAAAAGAACTTGTGCACAGCACAAATTAATGCAAATGGCTTTCTCAGTGTACATACTGAAGGATATGCATCCAGAGCTTGACCATCTGAACACCCCTATCAGTAGTCCAGGCTGTATTTTTAAACTAATTATACAGATCTACAAAACTGTATTTAAAAAAAATTATTCTTGGACCAGTGCAATGTCCAAGAAACAGGTGGTAAAGATGTAGAATTTTTCAGGTATTTGTAACTCTGAAATGATACAGAGTGTTACCATACAAACTTAGGTTACACAGAGGAATAACTTTCTTAAATCAAGAACTCTGTAACAGAATAAACAAACAAGCTTGAGAAAAGTTGCATTGTTTCCAACACAAAGACTTCTTACCTCTATTGTAAAAAACTTAGAAGAACTAAATATTATTTCTGTCAGTGGCTGTACAACTTCAATACTTGGTTTTGTCCACACAATTCCCCTCTTTAAATCTGATAGAGGTAGACGAAGACAAAACAAACACCAACATACAAGGATTAAGATACTGCAATTAAATTCTAACCCTGCAAATCCAGTGAACATATGTTCTCACCAGATTTACAGAAAGCAGTTTTCTTTCCTTTTTTAAACTAGAACAGCACTGAACTTCTTCCATCCACTTCTTGTCAAAATAAGTGCCTGATACTGTCATAAAATAATTTTTAAAGGATTTTTTAATTAGAGCAACAGGTCCCACCTTGCACTCTTCAGTCATTCAGATACATTTCCCAGGATTGTCTGTTGAGGAAATGCTGCCTCACACCCAGCATCGTCCAGACAGCCCCTGGGCCCCTCCCCCAAATGACAACAAACGATGGCAACCCTGCAGATCCCACCCAAGGTAACTCTTGGGGAAAGGCACGGGAGCAAGGGAGGTGGTGCTGAAGGCAAGAGAGAGAACTGGGCAACCTTCACACCCGTTAAAGACAGTGACCTTTCCAAAGCCTTCTCGAAAATATTTTTTAGCATAGGTGTCTGTGTGCAAGGGCTGCAAAACATTTGGTTACCACCACAAAACCAGAGATTTTATTAGGCTCACAGGTATTTACAAGATCTTGTGTAAAGCCTTGGTTTTGGCACAGAGAAAATTATAAAGCAGTAACAACATTTTTCAAAATGTCAATTACTTCATTAATGTCCTGACAAATTAAAAGAAAAAAATTAAGATGAACTGTTTAGATTTGATTTCCTACTTTCCCACAGCTTGGCCTGTGGCTTTAAGTTTTCTGCTTTCCTCTTCACCTGTAATTTCATCTATTTTCTTAATCTAAAAATCTATCCCTGTGTTGAACCAATACATAAGAAAGCATATACTAGAAATAGGAATGAGTCTGGCAGCCTTTTTTTTAAAATGACTGGACAAAGTATGTTTTCCTCTTCATGGTTCATCAGACAAAAATGAGGAAGCATCACTACATACCAGAACATCTGCATAAAAGTGCCTCTGAATTTCTTCACAATGGCAATACTGGCTAGATCACAGAGACAGGACTCTTTTTCTTTCTCTCTGTGCTATAACTGTAGCCATCATGATCTCATTTGGTATGCAAAAAATATAATTACTTCAAGTACAATTTCTACAGCAATTTGAAGTGTGCCTTTTTCTCTTTTAAGTTAGTGTTTTAATTTAATGAAAACGATAGGACAGACTGAGATGGCAAAACCCCAGCATTTTACACCCTTCAGTTTGTTTGGTTTAGTTACAGAGTAACAATCCTGGCAGTTAAACTAAAACCATAGATTCTAAGTAGATGAGGCAATTTTGTGCATTCTAAAATCAATGCATATTTAAATACTTGTTTTCCTTCACAACAGTCTTCAGAAACTCTGGCTCTATGGACGCTGGACCAATTTACTCTTATTGCTTTCCTGCTCACTAAGCTTGAAGTGGGTGTAGGCTAAAATGCCGAACAGCGTGCACAGAATCCCAAGGCCTTGGTTAACAGACAATGGATCCTTAAATAAGAGGCACCCTCCCAGGAGGGTGATACAAAACTTGAAATGTCCAAACATGTTATACCTAGACATCTGTTAAGGATAACAGCCAATAGCAGTATTATTTTTTGTAAAAAGAAACACTTGGAATTTTCATTAGTTCCACCTGAAGCATGCAATGGTACACTGTGTTGACTCAACTCATAGAGTTGATCTCTGATCTCTGCGGCTGTATTTACCTCCACCTAAAGCCTTTCACCCTTTTTCACTGCAGTCTGATGGACATGCCAACACTCCCTCAAGGCAGCCAAAGCGTGAGTTAATATTCCCTGCAGGTATGAAGGTCAGCGAATGAACAGCCATTACCTATACAAATCCCAAACAAAGAAATAAAATACACTAAAACATGAACATGCTTTGCCAGCTTCATCATTTAAAATAAACCAGGAAGGTTATCAAACAATTTTCCCACATAAATCAGCCCAAATGAATTCCAACATAATTAATCTGGCAACAGGAGAAGCAACCAGTGTTACAAAGGATACGTGACAGGTGACGTATTTCCAATGATCCAGTAAATGGACAAGTTTACCATAAAGGCTATAATTCCAGACAGCAGTACCATTATCTGTGGATTAATGGACACAGTCAGTAATCTGACTTGCTTTTGGCAATTTGTAAATACATTCCAGGTTATTTATTTAGTTTCATTTACTTTCAAATGCAAAATATCAGGCAAAAAAACCATATGGAGAACAAAAATAGAAACACTTTCAAATCAGACACTGGTGATGTTTATAAGCAGTTCAGTGACATGTATATTTATGACATCCATAAATATACACCGATAGAGCCATAGGCCTTTTCTCCTTTACTCTTGGTGAACATTTAAGAGTGATTTGGAAAATGTGGATACTCATCCACATGGAGGTTGTATTCTTTAACTTTGAGATAAAGTCTTATTTATGGTCACAACAAAAACTATTTTAGTGAAAGATCTGATTTTATTACTGTGAATACTTGCTATCTCATTCATAAAATACAATGCTACAAGAAATGACCCATCACTGAGGGGCCCAATCAGCAGTAGTAAGAATATGCCACTGGCTCTTTTTTGGACAGAAGGATACTGAGAGAAACGATAGTCTTCTTGGTGAAAATAAACTACTAATTCTAGAGAACAACCAATATTGGCACCCTTCCACAAAAAAGTTGAGAGTGTCCTTCTCTGAGTGGACAGTCTAGAACTAGAGCATTTAATACACTAGGGGAAGCTTCTGAATTTTGATAGATTTTCCTGTTGTTCAGATGCCCTCTAAATAGAAAAAAGAATAAGGAGATAAATCAGTTGACAGACTTGCTCCTCTCAGAGGAAGCGGGGCAGACTCAACAAGGGGCTTTTTGTCCTGCACATGCTCCTCTCATCTCACCATACCCAAAGGCTATACCAAAAAAATCTGTTTCACAAAGAACAGATGTAACTATCAAATTTAACTACATCAGTGATAATTATTTAAATGAAGTCAATAAAAGCCTTACCACAGCAGAAAGCGTCCAGGGCCCAAATATTCCCCCTTCTCCAAAGACTGGCTCGAAGAAGGGTATGATGAACAACAACATAGCTGAAGACATTGGTGCCTGATAGTACAACAACTGCATAGAGTTTACCTGCAACTCATGCTGCTTAGCACCTACCCACTAAAACCAAAAGAGAAAGCTGTTAAACATGAGCAAAAGAACCCCATAAACTGAAAAACCTGAGCAAAAGCAAACTGGCTACTAACACAGAGGGAGCCTCACATGGACAATGCTACTTAAACAGGCTGTTGAGCCTCACCTTTGCCTCAGTGGAGGCCCCATGCTTTTGTCTCTTTCAAATGAAAAAGCCATGAGAGCAGAAAATTGTATGCAGGGGCAGTGAAAAGAGTGCCTCAACTTTCCTTTTCCCATAGCCTGGGGGTAAAGTATCATACTTGAGGAAGAACAAATAGGTTGTGGAGCTGGGAAGAAAACAGCAGTTCCCCTTTATTTTCAACACAAATTCCAGATCCTGCCTATGTTGGAGCTGAGTATCTTTTCCTAAGCGGGCACTGGATTCTGTTCCTATCTTCTCATTTTCCTGTACATACAAGCTAACAAAACCCATACGGATTTGTCTTTTGTCAGTTTATTCCAGATTTAATGGATTTCATTTCAATATTGATTATAATTGACTCTAACTTCAATTTTTAAGGTTGCATGCTTTCACAAGTATTACTTATCCATGGCCATGAAGACAGATGTTACAGCCAAAAGGACACATCTTTCTGTTGTGTTGAAAACTGACATTTAATACTTACTTAAATCACATTAACTGGTAACATGGATTCCAGCACATAAACTTGCTCACATTTCTTAATCTATATAATTTTACCCAAGTACCATTATTTCTCCAGTACACAAATCATCACTTAATGTTATTATGCAGCACCTCTTTCCTCCTCCTGCCCCAAAACAGGTCAAAAGACCATTAGTTATCATTTTACACACTACGGGTCAAAGAGCCTTAATTTTTTTTTTTTTGAGGCTCAGTACACTTCCTACAAAGAAATTAACGTTTAAATCTATCATATCTACATGACAGGAGTTTCTAATTTAGGAGGCCCTTACAGTCATGGTCAATAACAAATCGAGTGAGCTATTAGTACAATATTACAGCAGAAATGGCTTAGGCAGTCCTTGGACATATCAATTTTTAAAATTGTAATTATCCAGAAAGGTTGTATTGTGCGTTTATGTATTAATCCATCCTCTACAAAACCACCTTCGAATGTATATAGTCGAAACTGAAGGATACTGATAAAATGTAAATAGCTCAAGGATAAACCATGGGATTGAAGGACTGGAAAACATCCTTTCCAGGGAAAAAGCTCAAACGCAAGGCACTTGCTACAGCAAGTAGAACATCTGTTCCCTCTAGAAAAAAAGGAGTTCTACCACTAAAGCAATCTTCGCCCCTTGAAAATAACACTCACGTTAAAGACGACACCCCAATTTTTAGCAGCAAGGACGATCAATTCCTTAATTGGTCAGGGGTTATGGCCGATTATCATAATTTGGTGGGGGGTTTAAAAAAGAAATAACAGAGCACGGCAGGTTTCCTGGGAGGCTGGGCGCTACCTAAAGGCGATCAAAGCAAGGGGCAGCATCTGGGAGCCCAACCACCGCAACGCTCCCGCGCCCCGCGCCGTTACCCACCACTTGGTACAGGGAGGTCACCAGGACGCCCAGGGTGGCGAACGCCATCCCCAGGACGCTGAACTTCACGTCGTAGTAGGAGTTGAGGAAAACACCCAGCGTGATGGGGACCTGTGGAGGGGGACAGGGCGGTTTTAGGCAGGGTCGTCGCCCTCAGCGTTGCCCCTCCCCGCTCCCCTCGGCCCCGCCGCCTCCTCACCAGGGTCAGCTTGATCCGCAGAGGGAAAGTCTTGCCGTAAGCCACGCTCTGGATGACCACGATGACCGGCGTGGTCATGGCCTTGGCCAGCTGGTAGGTACCGATGGTGTTGCTCTGCAGGGAGAGGTTGGTGAAGACGACGAAGCCGCAGAAGCTGAGGGCCAGCGGCAGCACCTGCGCGGGCTGGAGGCTCTTGGGGGAGAAGGCGCCGAGCGCCTGGCACAGGTAGAGGCCGAGCCAGGTGATGGCGAAGTGCACCAGGGTGAGGCTGAGGTTGGGGAAGCCCAGCCGCACGTACAGCCACTTGTTCAGGAAGACGATGCAGATAGAGGCGGCCAGATTGACCAGCAGCCCCGCCGCCAACCGGCCCTGCGCCGGCAGCCAGCCCATGGCTGAGGCAGCCCGGCGGCCGCCCGCGCACCGGCCGGGCCCGCCGCCGCCTCCGTCCCCGCCCCGCCGGGACACGTGGGCTCGCGCCTTCCGGTGGCCCCGCCCGCCCCGAACGGCTCCGCCCGCCCGCTCGGGCGGCGTGGAGGGCGGGATGGTAGCGAAAGTGGGTATGGACGTGTCTCTCTCTGTGTGAGTGTGTGTGTGTCAGAAATGCACCTCGGCTCCAAGCCACAAGTACCGCTCCACAACGGGACCGGGATCGGGACCGGGCATTTCCGCAGACAACACAACGACATTGTACGTACAGATGCACAGCACGAAGTACGTTCTTTGCCAGGTGTCAAGACACACCGACTTGGGTGAAGGAGCCAAAGTCCTTCCCTAACTGCACTACGTGTCCTCTGCACTCCGTCTGGTTAAGGGAAAGGCAGCTAAACGTGTGTTTACACATGTGAACGGGGGCAGAACAAGCTTTCAAAATAAACTACAAAATCTCAAACGGGGGTTTCAACATATGATCATCTTTCCTCTGGTTCAGGATTTCACCAGCATTTTAGCAACTCTTTCATGTACAGGAGAACAGCACAAGCCATGAATCAAAGCTGCCTTCTCTTCTGAAGGGCTGGAAGTAACGCCTCACTTTCGCTTTCTGTTTTTCCTTTCCTCCAGCGTGTCTTTTTTCTTCTCCCCTACTTTCTCCATACACCTTCTGGCAGTCTCACTTTCCTTCCCCCTGTATCCATGCACATTTTACTGCAAAGTAATGTTTTCAGTCTACGGGCAGTCTTTTTGCCATGTAGCCAAGAAATTAAGGCGGTTCATACAATCACCGAATTTATATAATGACATTTTAGATTAGAGTGAACAAACTTTTTCTCTTTTTCAAGCACTTTTATTAGGAAAAAAAATGTGAAAAAGGTTGTATAACAAATAACATTTCTGAAGTTGGTCATACTTTTTCAAGTTTAAATTGAAATCTGAAGGTTGGGCTTTTTCACCCCATAAAAAGAGAATACTTTGTCCAAGTAATGATTCTGTGGGGGCCTTTTGTTTGTTTCATTAATAAGCAGAATGTCCATGCTCAGAAGTTTTTGAAAGTATCTCCATGAAAACTTATGACTGAATTTCATATCCCAAAGGATCAAGATCCTGGTCCAGAAGTATCAGAGAAGATTCCCTCAGCTTCTGTAGAAGCTTTCGGAGTTCTTCTTTTGAAAATACCTGAGAATAAATAATAAAAAACCAAACATCATGAAGTTATATTTATTTGCAATGAATAGCACTGATACAAAAAAGTAAGTGGCTGTTAATTAAGTAACTATTTTTCTATTTGATTATTTAATTCTATTTAAGATAGTGTGATCATCAGGCATTTCAGAAGGACATTAAGTAAGACACAGGAGGTTGGCAGCAGCATCCAAAACCTGAATGTAGGCTCAAGACAGCACTGTCTCATTTTGGGGCTGTTTTACAGGCTTTTGGAGGCAAAGATGGTCATGGCTAAACCTAACACTCTAAACCAAAACCTGCTTATACAGTGTTTGAAATGTAATGGAAATAAAGAAATCAATTACAATTCTACAGCTAAACTTAGAATCATAGAATCATTTAGGCTGGTAAAGACCTTTAAGATCATGAAGTTAAAATTCAATAGCCCCATTCCAAAAACTAGTAACTGCAGTACTCAGTACTTGTTGTCAGAACATTATCCTCAACGTTTAAAAGTTAACTGTTTGATTCCTAAAGTCACAACACAAGGAAACCTTTTACAACTGCAGTGAATGGGAAGCGATAAAGAAACTTATGATGTTAAGGAACATATGGTGTCTTCCTCTCGATATAGAAGCTTTTTCCACAGCCAACCCACAGAGCTTTTAAAGTAAGGCAGGCTGCTTGCAGCCCTGCCTAGCTCACCGTGTAGAGCTTGTGGCGCTCGGAGGCGACCATGTCGGCGAGGCGCAGGCACTCCTGGTGCTGCCCCGTGCTGTGGAGCACCGTGTGCAGCAGAAAGCACATCATGGGCAGGCACAGCTTTCGCAGCAGGATCATCTGGTGCGTTCGCTCCGCGTCGACCTCGGCATCCTTACCGGGGCAAAATAACATACTCGTATTATGAGAATCTACCTTTAACAGGCAACTCAGCACAACCACGCAGTTAGTACTGTCAGAGGCAGAAAACTGGCCTAAGCAGCCTGGAGTGGACTGGCAGATATGATCTGAATGGTTACTAAGGGGAGCAAGCTCTAAATGCTCACAGCAAGGCCAGAGCCAATTAAACAGGAACACATGAAATTAAATGTCACAAAGGTACAACTACTTATGATCTCTGCTTTATGGTCTGCCTCATGACATAAAAATTCATTTTACCTCTCTGACGTCAACCATCCATCCTCCATCAACAAATAGCAACACATTGTACATTTTCTCCTTAACATCAGCTGTAAGAGCATCCAAGATGCCTTTCCAAATGCCATAATCCATCTGGCAAAGAAACAAAAAATAAACTACTGCAGAACAGGATAATTTCCAAGGCTATTTTAAAACAGACTGCAACAGGCAGTGCAGCTCCAATTCAAATTAAAATCTTCAGCCAGCGGCTAGAACTTAAAAGCCTGCTACTAACAGCTATTTCCATCCTTCCTTAATGCTCTGTCCAGAGAGTCAGAAAGGTCGTTCAGAAACAAAGCCACTAGAGGAAGGTAATTTTAAACAACCTATCTGCCATGCTTATAAAACAAATGTTTATGCTAACTGAATATGGTATATTTTTACTGGCCAAAGTTCTTTTTTCTGCAAAAAGAACTTCTCTCAAAACAAAACTGCAGCATCTTTTAGAAAACAAACGGTGATAATACTTAATAGAATTAATAGCAAAATCAAGTACTGACATTTATTAGTAACACCAACAATCAACACATAATAATATTTATTATTGCATCACAACATTTTATGTAAAGCTGAATCACTAAAAAAAACCCCAGAATTTATTGTGCAGTGGCATTATTATTCTATTGTCTCATACTCTCTCAACAATAATTTATAATAGAGTCCTTAAGTAATATGAAATAGCAGTCTTCTACTCTCTTTCATTAAACTAGACTGCCTCTAAAGCAAGAACATAAAAATTTACAGTAAATAAGGTGGACCTCCACCTACCTCATACTTCTTCTCTTTATGTTCGTGGGCCACTTTTTCAGTGAAACTTGCTTGTGGTAACAAAGAAGGCTTCTGTGGAGCTGAGTTCATGTGTTTAAACCATTCATTAAAGGTTTCATGGGCTTCCTGGATTGCAGTGGAAACAGTGTTTGGGTATTTTTGACTCATCTAATAACCAGAATGTCATTACATGCACAGGTTTAATGAATCAAAGAATCAGAAGTTAGATCAAATGGACAAAGCTAAAGTTCCACCACCAAGGCAAAGCCACAGTATTTCTAAACAATACCTTGGAATACTGCATATTTGAAACTCACCAAATATGCACGAATACATAAATGTTCCCGGATGGCATTGTCATCTTCAGCTGGAAGTGGAGTATCCATTCCCTGTTCTTCCCACTGGTTATATATTTCTGCTATAGAGTCTTGGGGAATCTTCACAAACACATCTTTTGCAGCTTCATGTTTCTTGGATGCTATGAGAATGTGAACTGGGTATCAGAGCTTTGCAATTTCCATACCTCATCTTCTTAAGCTGGCAAAACCATGCTTTTTAATAGACTAGATCCAAAGTTATATCAAATGTAGTGCCAAGAGCCAATGAGAACAAAACCAACATTTAAAAATAAGTCTACAATATTTGTGAAGCTTAGTACCCAAGAACTTCCTCATGATTGCATTGCTCTGCTTAAGTGCTTCTGCCCTCTGTGCAGGATCGAATACGAGCCAGTCAATTACATCTATTTTCAGCTGATCCGCCTGTAAAAACCAACACAGAGATTCACCACCATTTCAAGCACACAGCTGATGTAACACACATCAGATCTGATCAGGGAAATACACAAGTTTGGAAAGCATTACAACATAGCAAAAAGGATCGCTTTATTCGAAAACTTAGAAAATCTCTGCCACCTGGAGTAATAAAAAATTTAATTTCTCAGTGTTCCCAAGATATTCAGAGCATCATATCTCAACATTTTTTATGGATTATGAAACGTTTTCCTCAAATTATGATGTGTTTCCCCAAATTTTAATACAAATACACTATACCAACATGTTTTATGGAGCTCTTGCTATAATCTTCAGGGGTGCCATCAGCCTGCAACCACAGTTTTCCAACTCTTGTGTTAGATGAACTACCTTTTTGTCTTAGAGTTTAAACTTTGTATTGAAAATAAAAACATTACCACAAATTTGCAAATGATCAGTTGCTTTCTAAACAGTACTTTGAATAGAGCCTATTAACATTACCTTGCTGTCCCTAAAGCACTGAGTTGGATCCAAGCAATGCTCAATAGCAACGACAAGGTAAAGTCAGTCAGTAAAACCAGTGTCTGCTGTAGCTAGAAATGCCACTTCAGGATCTGAAAAGGTACATCTGAGATTCAAAGTACTAATCCTCATAAATCATAGAGGCCACAATATGATTGTAGCCTCTCCCAGCTACAACACAGGGTGCTGCAGTCATTTCAAGGGCCTTATCTTCACTTAATGTTTGTATACAGGTATGGCTGCTGATAAATCCACACCCAAAGGGCAAGGACAAGTAGAAACAGAGTTACAGATTTGCACTCTTGGTCACATGGTGTGGGAAATGAGGCTGGGCTTTCTCTCTAATTCAAACCAAGGCTTCCTCCCAGGGCAAACAGGCCTTGTCTCTACCATTACAATTTCCCACATCATGGAAAGTACGTTTCCCCCACAGGCTTTTTCAAGGCAATTTTCACCATTGCTGAAAGAAAAATACGGCTCATACATGGTCAAAGACTCTGCAGTTGATTGCAAACTGGACTGTCTGCTTTGTGGAGCACTCACCTCTGTTGTGCCTGTGTCCAGCACGTGGTCATGGTGGCTGAACTCCCCAGCATCCTTCTTGCGGATGTTTTCAACAACAGTTTTTGTTATGGCTGCAACATCCAGACCTGGGTTAAAAGAGAACTATGTAAGAACCATCATGAATTCAAACTCAACCCAAATTTGAATTTCAGACTCCAGTTGTTGATCTTATTCCTTACTACTAATTCGTATCAGTCTGTTCAAATTGTCAGAATAAATAATGAAGTTTTGCGCTATGTAATTTATTGCGGGTACTTTACAAGAACAAAATTTGATATAACAGAGAATATCAAATACGAGAATAAGACAACTTATAATAAGTTTTTCAGTCTGTGCTGAAGACAGCACATAGATATATCTGCTAAGATCACTGATTCCTACAATTCTGACAGCAAGATTATGATTTGACAGGAATGTACCAGGAAAAGCTCAGAATAGTGCTTTTACAGATGCTTAAGCAGGATGTGTTATTTTTGAAATCTTCACTGAGTTTAAAAGAAAATGATTGAAAAATGACTGAAGTAGAAGTTAAAACATGAAATCTGTTTCTTTGTGTATTCTGAGTAGCACAGAGGCATTGTCAAGCAATGGACAGTGGGCTGTTTCATTGTAACCCCTTCCAGTTTAACGTACAGGCCTGGAAGGAAGTTTACGATTAATGCAAGCAACCCACCATGGCAAAAAAAAAGCACTATAAATTGGACAAAAAATTTAAGATACTCATAATCTTCCTAAATCCACAAAGAGGTATGTATTTTTATAATAATAATTTTACATCTGAAATAATATGATAATGTCAAGCTTCAGAACATATATTTGAGACAGGCAGCTGGCATTTACTTCCTGGTGTGTTTGGACATAACCCAGAAGCAGTGATACTTAGTTTAAACAATTCCAGGTTAATGAAAACACACCTATACACCTACTTGAAGAAGTGATCAGCAAATTAATTTTATTTAACTGAAAAACAGAGAGACATGGGAAGGAAAGAGCTATCTTATTCATAGCTAGGTTTTGGAGCAAAATCTACTGAAAGACAAAATAACCCAGGATATAAAAGGATAATTGGACTATTGGGGTCTCTCACCTGCTTCTTTTGCTAATTCAAGGCAGTGGTGGCGTTGATCACTCTCAGTAACATCTTCAAGAAATAACGCGTACTGAGCCACAGCGAGCTCTGGGGGCAGGTGGCTGACATAAAATGCTATCAAATCTGTGCGCTTCTCAGACACCAACCGCTGCACAGCACGAAGCAAACATACAGAATGAGAAGCAAATATATATGAAGCAAATATACAGAAAATATCAACTAATATATAAATATATATAACAGATAGGCATACTATATTCCTTAGTGTAAACGCCTATGTGTTTTCACTTAAGTAAAAACATGTACTGGGTAAACCCAAAAATGTCTAACAAACTTCTGATTAATTTATTCTGATACAGGAAGATTCTACTCAGCTTCTAAACAAGGATCAATAAAACTGTCTCTTATTTAAGAACTGCTGACAGAAAATTTGCGTATTAGGCAAGCTTCCATGTATCTCTTGAGAAAAGAGCGTTAGCTGCATCATAGCTCTTATCATCCCATAACCTTAAGTCTCCTTTTCTTCCTCCTTTACATCTAAACGATGTTACCAAAAAAACCAGTATTTCTGAAAGCTTACCTGAATGTAGGTCTTTAGGACTTCAACAGAAACTTCCTCCTTATTGCAAACAAATATAAATTCAATTTTAAATCAGATAATGTGGAAAATAAAAGATACTTGACAGGCTATCACTTTTAAAACAGACACAAGGTTATTTGCCCATTCCTGCCTCAGTAATCTACACAAACAGGCTCAACTGGAAGAACTATTTCTCTTGGAGCATGATTAAAAAAGCATGTCTTCTGGTTCGAAGATTTAGTGTTCCAAGGATTTTCTTTTTCAGCAACTGGATAATACAGTCTTTGGTCTAACTGGAATGTTACTTTTTACAGGAGTTTTAAATCTTTCCATTTTACTGTAAATTTTTAATTAACAAGCAAAATGTCAGGTACACAGATTACTACTGCAGCGTACTACATGCCCTGTTTTATTATAGGAAATGATAATGTAACAGGGTATAAATATCACCTGACTCATCCGGAACAGCCTATACTAAACAACCACTATAATCCAAGCACCTGAAACTGCTTTATCCAAGACTCAAGTGTTTGTTGCTGTCAGGAATTATCATTTTAATTTTATATATGTAAATTGAAGACCTTCATCTAAGCTTGTATCTATATGAACTGTATACAATCAATATACAATAAACATCATAAATGTTTGCACTTCTGCCTCTTTCCCGTGAAGCTGGGAGTTGATCAAGTAGTCATACAATAAATTAATCTACTCTAAAACTGCAAAGGCAGAATCAACTGTTAGAGATTCCCACAATGGAATTCATGTAGGAAATTCCACCTTTTTTGTCCCCTCTGTCAAACATATGCTAATGGCTAATTCTACAGCACTTTAGCTTAAAGACCTACTCCATAAAATTTTAAGTCTCGCTAAAAAATTAGTATGTATACATATAGACACGCACACAACTCCTCTTACTTAGCTAAATGTTAACTGACTTCAAAACAAATTTCCACAAGGAATTCAAGCAATGATTGGAAGTATGAATAAACAGTAACTCAGAGCTGTATTTTAATCATCTAATGAAAACATACATTTGTGTTTTCCCAAAAGAAGTTACATTCAGAAACTTACTTGATACAACTGCTTCTAAATTTTAAAATAGTAGGAGAGCTCCAAATTACTTGTGATATTATCAGAAATGAGTAATTACAGCTGTGTGACCCATCTGTGTATTTAGCATAAATAGGACAGATAGGTAGTAGGCTATACTTACTTTATACTTGGAGATAATGAGTTCCAGCTGGTACTACCTCAAGCAGAAGCATTTACAAGCTTACAGCAGCAATAGGTGTTCTGTTCCAGAAATCCAGGCTATAGTCAAGACATCTTGGCTGCTATGAATAAGCCTAACTCTGAAGTTTGACTCAGGACCTTCTCAGCAAAGAGCTTCTAAGTAAAATCCACCATCCTCAAAACCAAACTTTTTAAGCTCAGATGGAAGGGAGGAGGATGCTCTTTTTCCTTTAGGTTCCAAGATCAACAAATACACTATTTAAGCACGCAGCTCCTCCTCAGCCTGGCAGTAATTCACCATCATTCTATGCTGTCCATGTATTTGCACACAAGCATTCCTACTTCAAAGGCTGGCTACTGCTGTGACAGCAATCAAGTACAAGTGGACTGACCTTAGTCCGCATACCCAAAGTGCGGAAAAACAGAATAAGATGTGTCATGAAACGAAGGAGATGTCCCGGGAGTACACTTCTGTCTTTGGACAGCCACCTGCTGACTTCTTCCATCAAACCTATAACCACCAAGGAAATATCTGCATTAGCCATACCATGGAGAAAAAGAAAAAAAAAACACCTAAGAAATATTTCAAAATCATGCATTTATTCAACAAATGTAATTTAGTCTCAGAAGTCCAACAAAACAGAAGAGCAACAATTTCAGGAAGATGTAGCTGTTTGGCTTAACAATGTACTGTATGTATTCCATCATTTCTCAGAAGAAGTTATGGCTATAGTCTGGCATGTATCCTGACACATTTACGTGATTTCATTACTTCTTTGAAAACTACCTTGTAGGTCAAACTGTCCCTACAGTTCTTGGTTAAAGCACAGCTTTAACGCAGAGCTTGCCTACTGTGCGCTTCTAAAAATCCATTCATACAGAAGTTTCTGGAAAGGTCCCTCAAAATAATGTAGTCAGTTGACAAGAAAAAAAAATCACTTAGAGAAATGCTTACCATCCACATCTCCAAGTATAATGAATTTCTGAATCACATGATAGTGTTCTTGATTCTCCTCTATAACCCTCTGGAGACAAAAAAAAAAATTCAAACTTTGAATAAATCTTCTAGTATAATGTATGAAGAAAACAAACTTATAAATAAAGCAAAGGTTCCTCAGGGGAAAAAAGCTATCCTATTTCAAAGGGTATTCTTCAGAAAGAGCGAGAGAAAAGGCACTTGCTGTCTCTGCATCAAATTACAAGAACATTGACAAACTGAAAGAAAGAACTGGAATACAGATCTGTGCAGTTAATACTTTCATGGAAGAGATCCAACACTAAGGGCTTTTTGCCCTGAAGAGGAGAATAAACAATGATGTTACAGGTAAGATTTACAAAAATCACAGAAGAAGCAACAATGTGTATAAATCCTTAAAGAAAAGGCCTGTGAAAGTTACTTCAGGAAGAAATTTCACCCTCTCCCCAGAGAAATTATTGCATTAATGCATGAAATGCAATCCCAACACATCTGTGAATCTGCTTTACGGTGAGGACTGCACTATGTTGCAATGGCAAATACAGCTGGGTGTAGCTGTAGCTGACTGCATGCCTTTGTCTTAGAAATATGATAAATACTATGTGTCCATTCCATCAATCTGGAGACAGTTTCAATTTAATCACTGCAAAATTAACCTGTAAGTTATGTGTCCCCATCTTACATTAATTATTTTGGGTGCTAAAAGTAACAAAGAATCACAGTCTAAGCAAATATGCTTTTAAATTTTGAAAGGCCTGTTCTGAAATACACACACAAATCTCCTATGAAGAAAATGGAATGTAATTGATGTTGAACATTTTATTGAAGTGTTGAATAGTTGATTTACTCTGTCTGCTTTGTACATCTGACAACATTTGACAGTCACCTGTTTCTTTAGCACACCCAGCTAGTTTGGCAGATATAGGGCAGGGCAACACAAAACCTGTATCACTTTCACTGTTAAGTGAATCTATTCAAGAAATCAAGAAAAATCTATTTGAATTTGGAAATCACATTTTTGGGAATAGAAATATGAAACAAATTAGTAATTGTGAATATTTGAGCACTTCATTAAAGAGTGCAGTAAAAAGTAGAACCCAGTGAATAATTAAAAATGGTAAGCAGTGAGGAGAAACACTGCAATTATTACGTACCCTTTTGTCTGTTGCCTGAAGTTCTTCAAAAACTTTTTCTGAAGTCCAGCTTCAAAGCAAGATAAGAAAGACAAAAAAATGTTACCTTGAATATTCCACACAGATTCCATACAGGATGCTTTGCTGAGTGTAGCAGCAGCATAATATTACTTCAAACTTACTTTGTTTCTAAATAATCTCTAGGGAGCTCTTCCATCTCCTCTGCAGTTACTACTGAGGTTCGTATTTCCTGCTCGACTAGAGTGTCCACCATGACCCTGAAATATGCCCAAACAGTATCTTCCCAGGTATCACAAACTGGAAGAAGCTACATATTGTAAAAACAGAGTAAAAATTATCAGGAGATAGAGAAACACCAGAACCCAAACAGAGCAACTATAATTTAGGATCAGATTTTCAGGCAACAAAGCAGTGTAGCAACCACCTTAAACAGCAGCCTTTCCTTGACTGAAAAGTCTATCATATATTTAATTAAGATATGTCAGTACTACAAAGAGCATATCTACTAAAGCAGCAACGTTTGGTACCTGTTTACTAGATCTTTAAAAGTACAGAAACCAGTAACTGCAGTATTTCTGATGGTATCGTTGTCACACATGAGAAAGGAAATGCACAACTACCAAACACTGCTTAGCTAGGAGGCTTGACATACCTGTTTGAGGTTTCCACTCAGGGCTGCATAGATTGCTCTTTCATATCTATTAAACTGTTCCTAAAATAAACAGTAAAAACACCCAAACTTTAAATTACAAAGCATTTAAGTTCTCTAGTCACTTTACATTTTATTAGAGATTAATCCATTGCAAAATGTTCCATCTAATGGATTCCAAGTAAAGTTGGAAAATCACAGGATACCCAAGGAGCCAAAATAAGAATAGCAAGTGACATTCCCTTCACTAGCATCCCCTTGTAACTTAACTGAAAAATTTACATTGACCTGGAAAGAAAGCAATGTTTTCTCTTTCCCTTTCAATTAGTGTCAGTGCTTTTACTTTCAACCAGAAAAAAAAGGCAGACATTTCCTGAAAAAGTGGCGCTGATTATGTAGATTTCTCACAATACATAAATACGGTATTTCAGAAGCCCTCTTAGAAGCATTAATTGCAAATCCTCTAATCAGCAAACACAAGAATGGGTATGTTTACTTAAAATCCCATTTCAGAGTTCAGAAAAGTTCAAATTTATGTATTAATAGAAAAAAAGCAGCGTTACCTCTTCAGCCATGCGCCAACAACTTATTTTCCAAATGCACCTGTATGGATTGCCTTCAACAGGCTCCAGCTCTTTTCCTACATGTAAAGAATAATTAAAAAAAAAAAGAGGGGAAAAGGAAAAAGAGAGAAAGTGTTATTAATAAAAGAAAATCCAGTAATGTATAAAAAACGGTAAAATCTAGTTTTTTTTCATAGCCCAGCTTAAATCCCTTTAGAAATCTTCCTAAAGCATTTTGATGTTTTTGACTGGACTGCAACGTGGCTTTTCTGGCTAGTTTGGTCAATTTGCATCTATAAGTTACAGTAATTTAAAAACTTGGCTGCTATCTAGCTTTTAAAAAAATAACGCTTTTGGCTGTAACATATCTACAGTGTCTACATTTGGAAAAAAACAAAGTTAAGGGAAAATAAGGAATTTTTATATCTTAATCAAAGCCTCTTAAAAATGTCACTGCTTCAATGCTGCTATTTTGCATGCATCTGCATGGGCATTTATACCTGTGTAACAACAGGTTAGGTAGGCAGAGGCACAAAAAAGCTAGGATAGTGGTGTGACATGCAGATAAAAGCAACAGGCTATCTAGATTTGAAAAGAAGGGAAGCATTAAGCCTTCCATACCAGCTATAAACAACACTTTGACTCATTCTTGAAGTCCTTGCTAAATCCTGCAACGTACTGAAGACAGAGAGAAGCAAGGTACTGTGTTATAAATGGGGAACCATGTGTAAGGAACCAAGGAGAAAGGTACAATTTCCAAATATTTTAAAAGCATCTCTTTCTCCTATATTTACATTTGCTGAACTCTAGTCCTACTACACCTTTCTGAAGCTGGGTATATAGTCCAATTTGAGTCTGTAAGCAACAGAATGTGTGCTAGGTGGCATAAGCCAGATGTTAAGAAAATACAGACCCAAGTATGGAGGTGGAGAAGATCTGTACAGAACTTTGAGACATCTATTTCTTAGTGATTATGTCTGACTTTAAGAAAGAAAGTGGCTTTAACGTGTAGATGGATTCAATGAACTCACCTTCAATTAAAATAATTTCATGTTAGTTTTCTCATGTTCAACAGACATGGTAAAATATTCCAGATACCAAAAAAGGCTCATCAGGTGAAAATAAAGAGCTATTTCTCTTTGCCACAAACAGATACTATGAGATCTTAGTATTTTTATATCTGTCTCAAATGCACTTTGGAGTAGATACCTCCATTTATGTTAGGATCATGATACAATTTCCAGCCTTCCAAAGTTGCAGCTCTCCAGGCCTGACCACATCGTTTGCATAAGCGCTGTGCCTGAAAAACAAAAAACAATGCATTTTCTCAGCAACACACTTCAAGGTAGGAAAACCTCCAGCTTCTTCTTTAAAAATTTGAGTATTATTAAGACAGGTGATTAGTGTAGAGATTCTATTGTGTGAAAAATAAGCACAGAAGATCTTAAAACAACTGCAAGTTTTCAAAGTAAATGTCATCATTTTTTCACTTTCAGTCAGTATTTACAGCAATGTAAGAAATGTGCTACAGCCTCATCTTTGTTAGTTAAACAGCTGTTATGCATCACTCTGGTAAGTTTAGTGTAAAGCATAGCCCTTTTGTTTAGATGTTTAATCATTGTCTTTATGCAGTCATATACTTTCCCAGTTCACTTAGCCTTCCCAACCACAACTGAAGCTGCAAATTTCTATTCACATTGCCCTGCAGCAATATGCTCATGTTCCCATACCATCACAAAATTAACAGATGTACACCATATTGGAACAGAATATGAGCAAGTACCCAGAGTCCTCAGTTAAGGTCTTTGGCACAAGAATCTAAAATCCCCTTTCCTCCCCTTTACTCAAATGTCATTATGTATACACATCTGATAATCCGTTGATGATTAGAGACACAATTAGGAAGCTCTTTAAAGCATGCTGTGTGTTTGTCTTGGCAGTACTTAGTATCAGAACACAACAGTGAAAAAATTTTGTCAAGCAACCCAAACACCCAAAACCACATTTTTTCTGTAACATCTATTCTACACCCAAAATTACTTAACTAAAAGCAAGTTTGATTAAAATGCTAATTTGGCAGTCACTATATTGACAACAAATTGAAAACTGAATCACTACAAGACAAATTTAAACACACATTTTAGTACACAGCTTATTTGCTTTAACAGTAAGATATTTATGTTTACTTAACTAGAACTTACACTACCTCATCTGTCATTCCTGCTCTGATGAGAGTGAAGAGATACTTCAACAACCTTGCATCATCTTCTTGGTCCAAATCATCAAGTGGCAGTTTCTGTCGAATAGGAGCATCTGGATCCTGCAAGGAAAAAAGTCATCACTCATCCACACAATACCCATATGTCTCTTCCATTAACATCCTGCTCTGTTTTCTAATTTGGAGTCACTTTTTCATGTTGGCACAACAACCTGTACAACCTATGTAATATTGAGCACGATATTTCTGTTTTTCCTCACATTTCTTTTATTCCTCTTCTGTCACTGTTCCTATGAGGAGTCAATGCAATTAATTTACTCCACTACCTTGTTATTTGCCTCAAATTTCTTATCTTCTAGCTCTTCTCACTTTCAAACATCCTTTGCCCTTCTGTCTATCTGCCTACCAGACTGTTTTGCCTCCTCTGCCTTCTATCTGAGAAGGCTTTTC
>VWZV01009564.1:49132-61787 GCA_013397155.1 Irena cyanogastra | reverse complement strand
CCACCCGCGCTCTCCCAGCCCCTCACTGACCCCCCCCTCACTCCCCCAGGTGGGAGATGATCCCCACCCCGCCTATGACAACATCCTGAGACATCTCAGCAGCATCCGCTACGCAGGTGAGGAGAGGGAGGGGAGAACCCCAAATCCCGCTGCCAGCACGCCTCCAACTGCTCGCCCCCACAGGGCAGACGGTGGCCATCCCCTCCTTCAGCATCCGGGACCTGCTGCCCGCGCACCTGGAGCGCTACTACCGGTACAACGGGTCCCTGACCACCCCTCCCTGCTTCCAGAGCGTCCTCTGGACCCTCTTCCCGCAGCCCGTCCGCATCAGCCGCGCCCAGGTAGGACCCGCGCTGGGGGGAGCCCCCCGGGTTTGGCGAACGCACCCCCCAGTGCTGCCCCTTCCCCTTCCAGCTGGAGCAGCTCCAGGGAAGCCTTTACTCCACGGAGGAGGCTGAGTCTGAGAAGCCCCAGCGGCTGGTGGACAATTTCCGGGCCCCGCAGGAGCTGAACCAGCGCCTGGTGCTCGCGTCCTTCCTCAAGGGTGAGCAGAGCGGTGGGAAGGGCTCCCTGCACCCCTCACGCGGCTCCTGGAGCCCCAGCTGGGCACAAGGTGCTGGCCCTGACCCCGGCCTTTCCCTTGCAGAGCCAGAGGGATATTCCACAGGTAGGGCCAGGCCGGAGGGCTGGGCTGGGGGGGTCACCCCTGGACCCCCCTGACCCCCCACCGGCGTCACACAGGTGAGGTCATCGCCATCATCTTCGGCATTGTCGCCGGCTGCATCGGCCTCTTCTTTGCCGTCCACTTTGGGATCAAGAGGATGCGGTGAGACCCCCCAGCCCTCAGAGGGACCCCCGCAGCAGGGGGGGCCCCGAGCTCCGTGCAGAGACTCCCCCCTCACGCTGGTTTCTGCCCCGGCAGCGCCAGGCGGGCGCAGGCACAGGATGTGGTGTTCAAGGCTTCCTCCCGCCGCTCCCCCATGGACGCTGGACTCTCCCGCTGACCCCGGGCTGGGCTGGGCTGAGCTTGGCTGGGCTGGGCTGGGCTGGGCCGGCCCGTGCCGTCCCACAGCCCCACTGCAAATAAAGCTCTTTCCCCCTCCTGGTGGCTCTTTGTGGGGAGGGAACGGTGGCCTTTGAGGGGCTTTGGGGCTGGATCTCGTCACCCCCAAGATATCAGGACCCCCCAGGGCTGGAGCAGAGCACAACAGGGGGAGCAACCCCTCTTCCCCTCCCCTTCTCCCCAGCAGCCACAGTGTCCTGTGCTTTTGTAAAAGGGTTTTTACTCTTAATCAAAAAAATAATTTACGCCCCCGCTGCACATCCAACTCCCCTGGGAGCTGAACAGGGGTGAGAAGGGCAGAGCACCCCAGTCCTGGTGCCCCCCACCCCCAGAGCATCACCCCCAGCACCAGTGGCTGCACTGGGGGTAGAGACCCCCCCAGGGTGACACAGTGAAATGGGGGGGTCCTGCCTTGAGTTCCCCAGGCCTGGACTTCCCCCAGGGCATGTGGCTCACCCTGGCCTTCACCAGAGCCTTGAACTGAGGGAAAGGCATTAACAGAATCTGGGAACAAAGGGAAGAGGGTGGTGGTCAGACCCCAAAGGCCCCCCAGGAACTGGGCAGACATGAATTCCCCTGGAGCAGGAGGGGTGAAGGCATTGCCAGGAGCATCCAGCTGCAGGGCCACGGCTCCCTCACCCCTCGGGAGGCACCTGCAGCGCCGAGTAGAGCATGGCCTGGCCCTCAGGCTCCTGCTTACCTGGGGGAAAAGGAGTGTTTATGAAGGTGGGGGTGGTCTGGAGGTTTGTGGAAGCCCCCAGGAACACAGCTCCCATTCAATAAGACTCATCCACCCCCATGCCAGCAGCTCTGGCCTCCCCAGCCCCCAGAAGTGACACCCCCTTACAGGAGAGGCACTTGAGGACGTTGCGGAAGGAGCCACCAGCGGTGCTGAAGGCCCAGAGGCCAGTGCAGAGCGTGAGGATGAAGATGGGGCCCAGGCTGGCCTCGTACCACGGGTTCAGGAAGGTCTGGGGACACAGAGAGGCGCAGGTCACACCTTCCTGACCCCTCCAAGGCTGGCCACTGCCCAGCCCTGTGGAAACCTAGCTCGAACCCCTGCTGAGCTGCGTGCCCCCAAATCCTTCACTGACCTCCTCCAGCCTGGCACCCCAAGGGGCTGGGGGTGCCCAGGGGTGTAACTCACCCCATGGCCCTAGGCAGGGCGTGAGGGGGTTCTGGTGCCCCCCAGGACTCACCAGCCCTGAGGTGAGCAGGTGGCTGCCCACCACCAGCCCCAGGCCCCCGGCGCGGCGCCGCTCACAGGCGTCGAAGAAGATGATGCCCCAAAAGGTGTGGAGCAGTACCAGGGCCATGGTGAGGAAGGCTGTGGGGAGAGACATGGAGCCTCAGAGCCAGAGCCTTCCTCCTCCTCCTCCTCCTCTGTGCCACAGCCCTGGTCTCACCAGAGGCAATGAAGTAGTACGGGGAGTCCCCGTGGATGCCCACAGTGCCCGGCCCCGCAGAGTCTGCCAGGATGTTGGCGATGGAGAAGATGCCGCTGATGAGGCCGAAGGACAGCCCAGACACTGTGGGGGAGCTGGGGTCAGGGGAGCCCCCCTGGCCCCCACAGCCCTGGGCCCGGTGGGCTCAGGGAAGGGCAGGAGAGTTTGGATATGCAGCAGCCGGGGGTCTGCTCACCGTAAGCCATCTGCCGCAGCGAGATCGGGGACCGCCCATCCTCGCTGAGCGTCGCCAGCCCTTCATCCGCCTTCCTGCCCCGCCAGAGAGAGAGCGTGAGCCCCATCCCGCGGGACAGGGGAGGGCAGAGCCGCGCTGAGAGGAGACGCTCGGCTCGTTCCCGGGATTTAACAAGGAAGAGACTTTGTGGGGCTCCTCTGCACACAGAGCCTCAACATCTACTCTGGTTCCCCTAACCCCTGGACATCCCAGCCACTGGCACAGCTTCCCGCGCCCCCGGGCGGGTTCTTACTTGAGCACTTTGAAGCAGGCGAACCTGCAGAGCTCCTGCAGCAGCACGGCGGCGGCGGCCCCGAGCAGCAGCAGCGCCGCGTCCTCCCGCCCGCTCAGCTGCACCGACACGGACCAGAGCAGCGAGGCCGCCAGCAGAGACAGCAGCCAGAAAAACGCCCTGGGGGCAAACGGGACAGCCGGGTGGCGCTGCGGGCACCGGCACCGGGCAGAGCCGCTCGGTACCGCCGGGCCGGGACCCGCAGCGCTGCTCTCTCCGTGCTCTCAATCGCCCCTAAGTGCCCCCTCGCCTTAGGGCTCCTCACTCGGCCAACAGCTCCCTCAGCCGCCACCGGCACCACCAGCGCCCAGGTGTCCCCCGGTGTCCCCCAGACCCGCCACAGGTTCCTCAGAGCACCCCCCAAAGGCCTCTCAGACCCCCACAACGGCCTCCCAGGCTCCCGCCGGGCCAGCCCCGCTCACCCCGCCACCAGCACGATGACGAGCAGCGGCTCCGCCGCCACCGTGAGCAGCACGAGCGCGACCGCGGGCCCGAGCGCGATCGCGGCGCAGCCCAGGAGCACAGCGGCGCCCATGGCGGCCGCGCCCAGCGCCCCCTGCCGGCCCGGAGGACCTGCCATGGGGGGGTAGGACCAGTCCTGGGGACAGGGGACACTCGGGACGGGGGGGGACAAAGTGGGGACACCTGACACGGCCTGTGCCCAGCACCAGCTGCCTGCAGGGTCACCCGTCTGCAGAGTCACCTGTCTGCACGGTCACCTGTTCCCAGGATTCTATTCTCTCTTCTCTTTTCTCTTTTCTCTTTCCTCTCCTCTCCTCTCCTCTCCTTCTCTATTTTCAAGGAAATACTCCTTAAACCGACATTTTTTTCTCTATTCCAAGCTCCTCACGTCTCCCGTTCTGGTTCTGTCCTCCACCCCCATGCTGCTGCTGTTTACAGAGGAGCTGGGAAGAGCAGGAAAACTTTATTTAGACTCAGAAATTCCATCAGCCAGCAAGAACAGCCTGAACGGCTCCAAAGCCTCTCCCTCCAGATTCCCATGGGATGGGCAGCTCATTCCACCTCTCTCTGCACTGAGGGTGCCACAGGGAGTGCTGGGCACTGCTGCCACCAGGATTTTTCACCCATCTTCAGGGAAAAACTCCAAACAATGTCCCCTCCAGCCTCTTCCGCAGGAACGCTGCAAATGCCATGTCTGGGCACGAGGCATTGTTCAGGGAAGAATCGGAGCTGGATTAATTTCCCTCCTTGTTTTGCTTCCGCCCATTACAGCTGGGAAATGACACATCACATCCGAGCACCGCTGACTTCAGCTGCACCTTCCTCCTTGGACTGAACTCCCCGACACAACGGCAGGCTCTGGATGCCCAGAGCATCCCTGGGATGCAGCTCCCTCAGCACGGCAAGAACCAGGAGCTTCCTTCTTCCTTCTTTTTCTCTCCTTTTCCTTCCTTTTTCCCTCTCTTTTGGTTCACGTGTTGAGTTTTCCCTCAGGAAAGGTGTCCCTCCCTTGCTGCTCTGTTGTGGCAGATGTTGCTGCTGGATTTTGGCCAAAAAATCCTTTTAATAATTAAGAAGTAAAGACATAAAAGTAGAAATATAAAGCAAAATAGGGATTTGGGGAATAGGAAACAAGAGTTTGGGATGGGAGATTGGTCTGCCTCCTTTCTGTGGCTGCAAAGGGTTTGTTGCATGTTGCCAGATGTGAAGAATCAGTAAGAAAAAAGGTTAAAAAAAAAAAAACAAAACAGAAGGAAAATAGAGCAGTTTCCTTTTCCATCCAGAAACACAATTCCAGGTCTGCACCTGGGATGCAGGATGCTGCTGGGAAGTTCCAGCTGGTCACAGTCAGGGAAGAGCAGCTGTTTCCCCCTTTTAGCACCTTATGGCATGTTTTATCCAGGTCTCTTAGTGGATTCTCCAAGTTTCCCCAATTTTTGCAAGTCTTACGCCATCACACCCAGTTCTGGAGTCATTCCCAGCCCTGAGCCAGCAAATCCCACAGAATTCTCACTCCCAGTTCCCACGCCAAGGGTTTGTCCATCCAACCCCATCCACTCATCTGATAAGCCATAACCATCCTCAGGGACCTTCCTCGCCCCTTCCCTCCCCATTCCTTTAATCCCGGGATATTTTAACCCTTCCGTGCCCCCCCAGTGCCTCCTGGCTGACCGCTGGCCCCAGCCCTGCTGGGATTCTTCACAACAAGTTCAGATTTCTGCTTGGGTTGGGATTTTTGAGTTTCGATGTTATTCTTGTGGAGGACGGAGAGGAGGGTCTTGTGGAGGGGAGGATTTGAAGAGATTCACTTCCTGCTCGGCATTCCTGGGCACTTAACCCTTTGCCAAACATCTCCCTGCAGATGGGGGAAGCTCCTTCGGCAAATCCCAGGAAGGCTGGGAACCGGCTTTGTGATGTGCTGGAAAATTTCCTCAGTTGGGTCCACTCTTGGCAGGAAAAAAAATCTGCTTTGGGGAATTTTGGCTTAAAATTGATCAGAATCCTTAAAATCGACGGAAATCTTCGGTTTAAAATCAATGGGAGATGAGATGAGCTTTGAGGGCTCTCCCAACCTCTTCCATGATTCCATGGCACTGCATCCCAAAACAGAGCTCCTCCTGAAATATGCAAGACTCATCGTGCTCTTTCCTGGTTTTCTAACCTCCATGTCCAAGAGTCACCAAAATATTGATTTTACAGCACTTGATTCACCTCTGTCTCCTTTGCTTCCCCTTTTCCTTCCCCCTCTGGCCTGCACCCATTCCCACCTGGATCCCACTGGCTCCTCACAGGAGCTCTGCTATCACCTCCTCCCCAGGGTGTTTTTACCCACTATAAAATAAAATAAATCCATGCCCGTTCATGTTTCTTTCTCTTGATGGAGAAACTGAGGCACGGGAAGGGGAAATAAAGCCAAGACAAAAAAAATCCCCCAAGATTTTACGGGAAGTAGGAACTGACTCTGGCTCCCAGTCAGCATCTCTGCCTTCTCTCCCAGGAGAATTTGCTATTTATAGCTCAGCTCTGCTCCGTTAGAACATAATCAAAACCATCCTTCCTCCATATGAGAACTCATCGAGCGGCACTAACCCTCCCCGGGGGAAAACTTCTCAAGATTTGCAATTCAGCCGCCCGAAACGCCTCCGCAACGGGAAACTTCAGCGGCCGGAGCGGCGGCGCGGACACGGCACGGGACACGCTCAAACCGGCGCTGCTCCAGTCCCGGGCACAACCCGGGCTCCCTCCCACGCTACCGAGAAGGTTGCTCGGCTCAACCCCCCTCGTCCCCGAGTCATTTCCTGATATCGCGACGCGAAAGGTCCCGCGGAGAAGGAGCGGAGCCGCTCCGGCAGCCGACACCCAACGGAGGACGATGAACTTCTGCATCGCGGTGCTCCTGGTCCTTCAGTCCTTGCCGGGTAAACAGATTCCTCGGGTTTTCTAAGAGCAATTTGATTTTTAGCTCGCTACTCTGGTTATTTCCCACACTCCTGGGATGCCGCGGGGCAGTTGGGTGGGGCGATCTGGAGGCTGAAAGGTTTTGGGGGGATTTTCTTAGAGAAAAGGGGCTGCAGGGAAAAGAAAACATCGGGAATAGATGATGTAAATTACTGAAAGTTTCACAAAGCCTGTGCTTGGAGAACAGTGGGACAGTGAGTGTTTCCCGCACCGTGTTCAAATCATTCGCAAATTCCAGCTGGGAGCTATTAGGAGACACAGAGAAAAAACCCCAGCAGGATTTCCTGAGAGTTACGTGGGCAGTTTGAGCCGGGGAAGAGTGGAATCAGGGTATTGAGAAGAGTGGAATCAGGGTATTGAGAAGAGTGGAATCAGGGTATTGAGGGAGGAAAACCCCAATGTGGAGCTGCTCAGGGATGAGCACGACATTCCCCCATCTCTGGCAAGGTGGGACACGGAGCAGCACCGGCTGAGGGGAACTGCAAACTGCAGCTCTGCCATGCCAGGAGCCTCCCTCTTCCTCTTTCTCTCCTTCTCTTCACCGAAGGAACGGATTCAAACGTGAGACATCAGGCGAGGGGATTCCCAGCTGGAAGCTCGGTTGCCCTGTTATTCTTAGCGTGAATCCAGCGTAAACAAGAGCCAGCTCAGTGTGACTTTCTGGGAAAGCTCCGTGCACAGGATAACGTGCCCCAGAGTACAAGGCTGCCGAAGGATGAGCGCGGGAAGGAGCGGGGGCGGGGGGCAGGTCCCAATTTCACTCCAAATTTCCCCAAAATTAGGGTGGGAGTGGGACAGGTCGAGGTGTTTGACACCGTGATGGGTGAGGCGGAGCTGTGTCCCTCCTGCACAGCCCAGATCCCACCCTGGAATCTTCAGCCTCAGTCACTGTTTACAGAGAATTCTCTAATGGGAATTTTGGGATCTGGGCTTCTCCCCCAGGATTTGCCAGTGCTGAGAAAGTCAGGGATATGAGAGGAAGAAGTGGGAGGGTTTGGAGAGGGATCTGGAGCTACAGTCGGCCCTGGGCATGACTGACAGCATCATTCCAGCTATTAATGGTGTAACTTATAATGACAATATTATAATGATCTTATTTGTGACTATAAATGAGTATCAAACTCTAAAAATATCTCATTATTCCATATCTGCCATTCTCATGAGTATCTTAGTGTATGAATCTGTGACTATTAGAACATTAATATTCCCAATTAATATGCTTTAAAAAATCCCCCCAAAAAACCAAGAAAAGACACAGAACCTTATGTTTGGAATAGGGAATGAGCCACTGGCTCCAACTGTGACAATGTCACATGGGTCAGGATTTATTTATAGTGGCTTAGCTCTAAGGAAACGTGAGGGTCCCTTGTGAGCCCTTGGCAGCTCCACAGCCAAAGGCACTGGAGCAGCTGGATCCTGGATGAGAGGCTCATCCCAGGGCAGATCCAGCCTGGCTCTGGCTCTGGGGTGCAGGAGCACAGCCAGAGGCTCCAACCCCACCACTGCATCTCTCACTTCCACCACACCCACACCCAAAAACCAAGGAAAACCCCAGCTCTGGTCTGACTCCTTATTACGGGGATCTTATTACGGGTCAGGTTTTAAATCCATTAGTCTCACAGGAAAGGGGTTTTGCCCAAAGCAGCAATAAATCAATGAAACTTTCCATGACCCCCAGCCCACGGCTCGACCCCAGGCTCCCACATGGTGACCCACACGTTGTTCCTTTGCTTTCAGGGAAGGCGGAGGTCGAAGATGACATGGAGGAGATCGCACAGGATTTACATGACTACGTGGCTCATTTAAGTGAGAAATGCCTTTTTTAAAAGCATTTTTACCATTTTCCACAAGCCACAGGAGTGGGTTGGGATAACTGGGGCTGGGAAGGGATTTATTAGATTTGTTCAGATTAATTTGAGTTACACTGGCTGCTCAGGGGGAAAAGCTGGGTGATCACACCCCAGGATATGAGGGAGGGACTCATTTCACCCTGCGCTGGACAGGTGTCCCCAAATCCCACAGTGTCATCTCACCTGAAGCTGTTTCCATTCCAGGCAATTACTATTATTCCACAGAAGATTACTACTATGACAACATCACGGCAACCCCTGCCACGTACATGTACGAGTTGGATTCATATGAGGTGAGCTGAGTTTCTCTTGGTATTCCCCTAAAAACTAGATTTTCCTCACCCAAATCTCTGCCACAAGGAAAAATAAATGGATTAACACTGCCTATTTTAAGGCCACGGAACAAGCCAAGTGAGTTTGAGTAGAGTGTCCATGAACAGCAATCATGGAACGGTTTGAGTTGGGATTTACTTTCCCAGTTTGCACAGAAACAGTGGGAAATTCCTTGTTTTCCCAATTAAATACCATCAAAGCCATCCCAAGGAGGGATCTCTCTGCATAGGAGTTAATCCCATGCTATGACACACCAGGTTATTTCTTTTTCTCCACATCCAGACAATCACAATTGGAGAGATGGATTGGGAGAAGTGGCTTTCAGAAGAGAATGCCACCACCGAGGTTTCAGGATTACCAGATACAAATGCTCCAGGGGATTCCAGGGATGCTGAGGACAGTCAGGTGGGTGCTTGTCAGCTCAGGAGCTCTGCTACACGCTTTTAGCGCAATAAAACATGGGACTTTCTGACTGATTTATTTTCCTTGACTCACCAGGATTTCCAGGAGTCATTTGGATTGTCCCTGCAGGGTCACCTAACCCTCATCATCCTCCTCAGCTTCCTGGGTCTCCTGCTATGACCCCCAGACTCCTCCTCCAAAGGCACTCTGGGATTTCAACACCCACTCAAAGTGTGTCCTTTAACCCAGGAAAATCCAATTCTTTCTGAAGCAGCAACTTTCCAAAACAACGGAAAGATAACAAGCCCTTCCAGGCAGATAACAGCTCATCCAGCTGCAAACTCATCAAGGTTCTCATGCCAGGGAACTCATCAGCAGCTCTGACCACCACTGATGGCCTGCAGAGCCTTTCCAGAGTGTTTTCCCAACGACCTGTTGGCATTCAGTGGGATCTTCACAGTGCTCCTCCACCCAAATACCCTGTTCCATAAAACTCTGGAATGGTTTGGGATGGGATGAACCTCACAGACCAGATGGTTCTACCCTCAGGTTCCTCCAAAGCTCCATCCCAACCTTTTCCCACAGCTGGAGCTCTCCAACACACCAGGAATTCGCCACCCCCGTCCCGCCACACTCTGCTCACCTTTTTCCCTCGTTCCAGACACGGTGGCTGGGATGGTGACCAGGACATTGTCAGGTGTTGACGATGACATCCTCTCCACGAGGCGTTGTCTCTGTTCTGGAACTGCTGAGACTTTGTGTCTGAAGGTTTTCGTGGAGGGATGGAGCACAGAGAGCTCTGCAGCGCCTCAGTCCTTTCCTGTTTCCTCGGATTCTGCTGTAAATAAGAACCTCTGCCAATAAAATCCCCAACACCTGGTGCACGGTGTCTCATGGTAAATAATCCGTAACCAACAGAAGTGGAATAACAAATGCAAACAATGCGTGCAGTGCTTGTCTTGTCAGAACATCAGAAGGATCTTCTGGAGCCTCTAAACCTTCCAGAACTGCTCTTCACACCATTTATTTTCCAGAAACACCTGCAGTGTCTGGGTGTCATGAAAAGCTGGACCAGAAAACCTCCCACCACCCCAACACCCCTCCACAGAGAGCAAACTGTTGCAGAAATGGGTGGTTTTGGTCAGGAAATCAGAGTTAAATTCCTTTTTGGGGGAATAAAGTGCAAACACACACTCGGTGCCTGTGTTGCTTTTCCTTGGGAGAGTTAGCAGAAAGGAGGGATGGAAAACTGGCCCAGGTGTACCCAGGTAACCCTATAGGACAAAAGAGGTTCAGTCAAGCCAACAGGAGATTTATGGTGGTCACAGTCCCCAGAGTCCTCCCAGACCTCGGGGGCATCTCCCGAGCTGCCAGAGCAGGTACGACCCATCCCGCCCTCCTCCTCTGCACCCGCGGAGCAGCCCCGGGGCCAGCCCACCATTCCCAGGTTATCCAGGCCCCTAGCCTTAAAAGAAGGAGATTTTTGTTTCCTACCGAAGCGAAAAGGCTCGAAACGGGTTCAGAAGCGGCGGGAGGAGCGAGACCGGATGCGCTGCCTGGCAGTGCCACCTCCTGGCTCTGTGCCGCCATAAAGGTGGATTGAAAAAAGCCAAGAACGCCCCGGAAAATTGTTCAGGATCACACAGCAGTGAGATTTCCAACCCTGGAGTGCAGTAAAAAGCAATTAAAGGAAAAGAAAACATGTGGATGAAGGTTATGAGTTTATTTCTAAAAACCATCCCTCTAATGCAGACACAGAAAATAAACCAGTTTGTTATAACCTGGCCTAACTATAAACTGAATCACTCCCTTCCAGAGCAAATCCTCCAGGTACAAACCTTCCCGACCAAATCCTCACCTTCCAGCAATGTTTTGCGACAGCAAACAGTGTTTGATGACACAAACACACATGGATGGACAGCTGGACATGCCCTCAAAGCTGGGAATATTCACCCAAACCTCTTTAGTCCCAAAATGACACCATCCTCCTGGCTCTTTCACAAGTTCCTTTCCTAGATTTACCCTTTTTCCCCCACTGGGAGGGTGGTGGTGGCTCCATGGCCACTATCACCGTGAGCAGCCACCCTGCTCTCCCAGCAATCTCCTGCTGGGATAAGCAGCTTTAACACAAAGAGGATTTTCCCTGCAGTTCCCTGTGAGAACCTTTCCCAGTTACCTCCCGGCAGGAAGCAAGCAGAAGGCTCGGGCGTTTTCCAGCAGCTCCTTGCCAAACCATCCCGCAGCCAAATCCTGCCCCACCTGCTCCCAGCACGACTCCCGCAGTCCAGGAGTGACATCCTGGAGAGATGGGGGCTATTTTGGGGGGTTCAGCCCCAAAAGCACCAGTGAGAGACACAGAAACATAGGGAAAAGCCAACCAGAGCCAGCAGTGAGGAGGGAACAGGCTCCAGGGTGGAAAACACCCTGTGTAGTGACCTGTGAAGGTGATTTTGTGCAGATTTAGGTAATTCTGGATGGGGGCTGGGGCTGCTCTCCTGCCTTCAATATTCCCAAGTTCTTGTCTTCTCTTGAATTCCCAACTCCTTGTGCTCACCACTGATGGACTATTGTCCATCAAGGTGAACCTTAGGTCAGCCCTTCAAGCTCCAGTGTGGAGAACATGAACTGTTTCCATCTACATCCCACGGATCCGGAACAAAAGTAAATAATCCTTTGCCTGTCTTTCATCTCTCCCATTTTTCCTCCATTCCTGAACCCACAATATCCAGCCTTTCCAACCCCATTTTAACTCTTTCCTAAAAGACAAGACAAAGTCCTTGGCTGACGTCTCCCCATTTGATCCTGAAACAGGAAATATTTTCTCTATGGAGTTTACACAAAGCTGGAACAAACCAGAGATTCCCATGTTGGGTTGTTGTTTTTGTTTTTTTGTTGTTGTTGTTGTTTTTTTTTTTTAATTCTGCCACCAAGTTGCCAAAATGTCTCCGGTTATTTGTGTCTCCAAAGTTAAAAGAGTCAACATGTAAATATTTAGAACTGCTTGTCCTAGAATTGTCCTGCCTGGGCATGAGGGATATTGGTGGCTTGCAGGCTCTTTTCAAGGATCATTTTCCAGGAGAAAAGCTTCAACAGAGAAACATTCATTAATTATTAATTTTAAATAGGGAAAGAATTTCCATAGGGATATAAATCCCGTCTATGCACCTGGGGAGATCTAAATTACATATATCCAGCTAGAGGGGAATATAAATCCCATCTATCCAACTCAAGGGGCTTATAAATCCCATATATGCAACCCGAGGGGAATACAAATCCCATATATCCCCCCGAGTGGCTCAGATTTTAGGAACTGGGCTATTCCCCAGCTGCGTGAACCTGCCTCTCCTCCCCGATGCCTCGGCAGCGCTGCCGTCGGGCAAATTAACCAAAAATAACACAAATCCGCAAAAGCCGCTGTACCCTATGGCGAGTGAGACCCCCGTGCATCCCAGACCCGCACTCGTGACACCGGGCGTGTGACCCGAGGCCGCGCGGTGGGACACGGCCCACACAGGGCAGCACGGCCGGGGACGGCCGCGACCCCCACCCGCCATACAGCCGCGACCCCCGGCCCCACCCCGCAGCGGCCGCGACCCCCGGCCCCGAGCGGCCCCG
>VWZV01009564.1:11211-48450 GCA_013397155.1 Irena cyanogastra | reverse complement strand
AAGCCCCGAAGCCCTGGAAAGGCGGGAGCGCACGTGCGCGGCGGGGCCCCGCGCTGCCCCCGCCGCCTCCCGGGGCTCCGGAGCATCGCTCCCCGCTTCGCCGCTGAGGAAACGGAAACCGGTGCCCGGTTCGCCCCAAGAGTAAAGTCCCGAGACGTCGAGACGTTCGCTTTCCCTGCTCTGGCGCACGTGGGTTTTTGGGGGAAAAAAACTGCCCTAAACTGTTGATTTAGCCCAGCCAGGCGTGTTTGCGGGTGGCAGGTACTCGGAGAGGCCTCGTCGCGCTTTTCAGAGGGGCTGAAACTCAGAACCTCCCTCTCTCCCCAGGAGTTTGCCTTAAAATTCGGTGTCTGTATGGAATAATGGGCGTCTTTTAATGAAAAAATAAAGTAATAGTGGGAAGCTGGCCTCGTGCTGCTTGGGGTATGCAACACTCCCAAAATTTTGTTAGTGTGCGGGGAAAGGGAAGAGTCACCTTGTGCCTGTCCTTTACCAAGTGGATGTTCCACTCTAGATAAAATAATTTAAAATTAATTGGCTACTTCTTGTTGCTGCTTCTCCAAGTAAGCGACCTGTATTGATTATCGAGTGGCTTGGGCACAAGGAAATTATTTATTTGGGCTCCATTAACCTCCAGGACTCTCTGGGAAAATAATCTGGAGTCAGAAGGTTTTAGGTTCAGAGAGAAACTGGTTTTTTGAGTTTGGTTATGCACAGTTAAATGATGAGACCTGAGGGGAAGTCAGCAGTTGGCTGGCTACAGTGCTTCTGTGGGGAGCTGTACCAGTGTACTCTGTCAATGGAGTTTTGGGGTCAGGTGGCAATTTTTACAGAGTTTAAAGCGTGCTTAGAGGACAGGAAACTACTGCATAATTTTAAAATTTTAAAAATAATTTTTAAATTGCTGCGTGATTTTTAAATTAAGTGGCTGTTGGTGATTTCAGGACAGAAGTCTGGTCTGATTTTAAATGAAGCCCCAAACCTGCAGCCACTGCCCAGTCCCTGGGGTGGGTTTCAGGTGAGCGTGGCAGTTCGCCGCTGTGACACCCACGCGTGCCTCGCTGGCCTGTTCGCAGGTGACAGAGTTGGTGCTCGATAACTGCCGGTCCAGCAACGGGGAGATCGAAGGGCTCAATGACTCGTTTAAGGAGCTCCAGTTTCTCAGCATGGCCAATGTTGAGCTGACGTCGCTGGCCAAACTGCCCACGTTGAGTAAGCTGCGGAAGGTGGGTGTCTCCTGCTTTGGCATGGCAGAGTTGGGGTGACGAGCCCGTTTCAGCACTCTTCATTTGACTGGCGTGGTGCTGAAGGTGCTTCGTGAGCCTCTGAAATGTATTTTTAAGAAATGAAATTGTTTTGGGTGTTTCCAGTTAATTATGGCGAGTAAGTTCTTGGATATTGTGAAGGTCCAGCTATGCCTTGGTGAGCAGGGTGCCTTCGGGTCACTCATTGCTGGCAGTGAACTCCAGTCCTGGTAACTTAAAACTGAGCTGCCCAAACCCATGAGACTTTAAGGAGCAGTTTATAATTCTCATCTTAAAGGAACTTTTTGATAGCCAAAGCTTGTTACCTTGGGTGAGTCTTCAAAAGTGATTGCATTCCGAAAGGGAAAACAATTAACAATGATGCAGCTGAATCTAAAGCTTAAAATCTTTTTGTTAATTCCTTTTTTTCTTTCCAATAGCTGGAGTTGAGTGACAATGTAATTTCTGGAGGCCTGGAGGTCCTTGCAGAGAGATGTCCTAATCTCACATATCTAAATCTAAGTGGCAACAAAATCAAAGATCTTGGCACTGTGGAAGCTCTTGTGAGTACGAAGTGGGAGGGGCTCTGGGGAGATGTAATAAATACTATTTTTTATAATATTTTTGCAATGGATTGGTACAAATGTTCATCAGTCTCTGGTTTGTTAGACTCAGTGCCATGGTTATAGGACAGCACGTGTAACCCCACTGCTGGAAAATGTGTCAGGAATGGGATGTCCCAAATCAGAGATGGTTGGGCTTGTTTTGTCTTAGAAGAAAAAGTGGCCGAGGTGTGTGGTGCTGATTCCTCTGTGCTTGTTCCTTAAGATGTGTTTGCCTGATGAGTTTTCATTAAACTGTGAAGTGACTCAGATTTGGGTGCGATACAGCCAGGAGTGGGACAGTGAGGCAGAGGAGGGAGCTGCCAGTGGTGATCCATTCACTCATTTTTCTGGATGATTAGGGTTTCTGTCCAAAACTGGGCTCTGTGCACATAATCCAACCCCCAAGGTGTGTGGGAGTTTGGGAGCTGCATGGGAGTTATTCCACACAAGTGCCTTCACTGAGGATTTGGCTGCTGCTAGCAAGTTGGACTGAACTTTGAGGGAGAAAAAATTCTGACTAGAAATGAGGGATGAGGATAAAGTAAATTCTGTTATTCTTGGGTTGTGACTGCGAGAAAAAAAAACACCTTTTCATTTAATTTCAGCAAAATCTGAAGAATTTGAAGAGTCTTGACCTGTTCAACTGTGAGATTACAAACCTTGAGGACTACAGGGACAGCATCTTTGAGCTGCTCCAGCAGATCACATACCTGGATGGGTTTGATCAGGAGGACAACGAGGCCCCAGACTCAGAAGATGATGATGATGGTAACTTCTGAAACAAACTGGGGGCAGGAATGGGATGCTGGAATAAAGGTCTCCATGTAGTGCAGGGTCGTCCTGAGCACGCAAATGCAATTCTGCTCGTGCTCCTGAAGAGCAGAGTCCAGAATGTGTTTGGTATTAATGCTGATACAGAGCAAAAACAGAGATCCAGTCCTGCAGAAGTGACCTGGGCTTAAGGGAATTGGACTAAAGATACTTTTGCAAAGACATAAATATTCTTGAAGTTGTTACCAGCAGTAAAGGTGCCACTGAATGATGCAGAGCAAGGGGACATGCATGGTATTTTGAATTAAAAATTACAGTTTTACAGGTTTTTGTAATGGTTTCAGGCCCCTGCTTCAGTATAATATAAATTTTAGTTCCAAAAGCACGCCTAGTTGCTTTTGATCCCAGCTTGGTTGCAGTTCTTAAGGGGGCTGTTGGGGCTGTCAGCCCCTTCTGCTGGCAGGGGTTTGCATTTGTAGCTGCTTCAGACATCAAGAGTTTTGCCTGAAGCTTGTGAAGGAAAAACACTGGGAGTCTTTCTTAGAGAAAAAAATGACAAAATTTAACTTGATTACAATCATGGTCATTTCCCATGTGTTGCCTGGATTTAGGAAAAAAAAAAATCTCCAAATCCTTCAGGAAAAAAATTATTAGGGCCAGCCCAGCCTGCTATGCTCAGAGAGAAGTGAATGGAACTGAACTTCTGGTCTTATGTGTATGTCCTTCACTGCAGAAGGGGATGAAGATGATGATGATGATGAGAATGAAGCTGGGCCTCCAGGAGAATATGAAGAGGAAGATGATGAAGATGATGGAGCTTCAGATTTGGGAGAAGGTGAAGAGGAGGAGGAAGTTGGTCTTTCATACCTGATGAAAGAAGAAATTCAGGTAAAGTCCATAAATGCTGCCAAATGCAGGAAGCAAGAAGAAGCTCATGTGGGGTTCTGTGGTTACAGAAAACAGTTCTGGTACAGTTCCCAGAGTATGGAAAACAGCCACCTTTCAAAAGGTGATGAGTGGAGTTCTTGTAGCTATAAGCTGGTCACACAAATTACAGGACAGCAGAAAAGCCCTGGGTCCTGGTTAGGTCCTCCCCTCTGGCAAGAGCCAGTATCAGAGGCCTGTTTCTCCATTTTAACTTGTCACATTCCCCTGTGTGACAAAATTCCACCAAGCAGAGGGATATAAAAACAAGACTTGTGTTTGTTGAATTCTCTGGAGCTGATGGTTAATTTGTTTACATTCCTCATCTATCAGCTTTAGAACAAGACAAAAAAACCAACACAACTTACTCATTTTCACAGTAACTTGAGATCAGTGTGGAAGCAAGACTTCAATAAAGAGCAATTGTAAAGATGTCTCCCAATTTTTGTACAGGATGAAGAGGATGATGATGACTACGTTGAAGGAGGTGATGAGGAGGAAGAAGGTAAGTGCTCAAGTATTGAAGTTGTGACTGAAACAATCAATTCTCTATAATTCTTAGTGGGTTTGGGACATGCACGTTAACACGAGAACAAAATAAAGTAACAGTGAGGAAGAAACAACAGTTTTCTGAAAGGAAAGACACTGTCTTCTGTGCAGTTGGAAACTGTTGTTCTCCAGTGTGGAGAGGAGTGGGGCTCTGCTGTGCATCTTGGTATTTACATACATTGAAAATACCCTTCAAGTGCACCAGAGTCTCAGCTAGCAAAGCCTGGCAGCCAGGAGCAGCTGGAGCTTTCCCTTTATTCAGTTTCTCCATAAGCAATTCTGCTACAGGGATAAAGTTCTGTTTGCAAGAAGTGGCTTACTGGAGTATTTTTAATAAGTTTTTTCATTAAAAAATTCCACATCTCTGTAAAGACAAATCCCAGAATTTCTCTCCAGCTGAGCTCCCATCTCCTCCACATGCTGGGCTCAGTGGAGCTGGTTTGGGAGCTGGATTTTCCACTTGCAAAAACGGTGTTTCTGAAGGAGCAGTGTGAATTCTTCACTTTGTACAAATGCAGCCCTGGAGTCAGGATGGGCCACTGGCCAGGGGATGGCTGCTGGGGAATTAATAGACTGGCTGGGGCAGCATTGCACTGCGGGCTGCCACCAGCAGAGGGAATTGGACTAAAGATACTTTAGCACACCACCCAAATCCGGCCCTTTGCCACAGAAAACTCAGGGATTTTGTGCAGTCATACATTGTTTTGCACTTTGTTTTGACCCAGGTAAAGCAAATGTGCAGGATCCTGTGCTGGTCGTGCAGGGATGTTCCATCAAGAACACGTCTGCACCACACACACTCCTCATTATTCCCCTCCCCTTCTGTCAGTGCTGTGTGGGCAGAGCATAATGGGTTTGTGTGCATCCCTCTCTCCTTAGCAGAGGGCGTCCGAGGGGAGAAGAGGAAACGAGAGCCCGAGGATGAAGGCGAGGAAGAGGAGGATTAATTTGCAGGACCAGACTCTCCAGTTACGGAAGACGCAATAGTGATTATGCAGCTCTGTATGTCCATGTACCATAGATGTCCTGAGAGAAATCCTATGTTAACTTTTTATAGCAGAAGTGTGGTTTTACTATTCCTGCCCCTTTTATCATTCCAGATAAGCTCTGATAGCCCATAGGGAACCTTCTGTAGAGAACAATTTTCAGCCCTATAATCACTGAAGCCATTGGCAAATTCCCCCCACCAGAGTTTTCTTTGGAGCTCTTTAATTTCATACAGTCTTGCTGTGTTGGTCATTGTTAGCCCTGAATCCAACCCCATGCCCCATGGGTTTAATATTGGGAGTTTTCATTCAGGATTTTAAAGTTTTTACGCTTAAAAAGCTGAACTGAAAAGTGCTCTACAGCGAATTCCCCCCTCTCTTAAATCAGTTGACTCTAGGCCAAGTTTTCCATGGATTCAACTGGAAACCCCCAACCAGATGACACCCATGTTTCAGTTTCTTAAAAGGTGACTCCTGTGATTTTTTTGAAGGCTCCTCTCTATTTTGGGTATTCCAGGGTAAATCCTCAGTGTGTTTCAGAAAATGTTTTTGTTTTCCTGCTTGCTCCAATGTTCAGTGTTTGGAGTATTCACTAGATTCCTTCAAGGGTGTATTTTGGCAAACTGAAAGAGTTGTGATCCTTAAAGGGTTGCAATCCATAAATTTTCTCCCAAGTCCATTGTCACTGCAGGTATTAACGAAGCAATTAATGTGTAGTTTTAAACCTTTTTTGCCAGAAATCTTTGTTAAACTTTCACTCACTTTGCTCTTGCATTGTCATTCTGGGAATTCTGCACCACTCATGGCTATAAAATGTATAAAATAGATGAAATATGCATTTCTGATACAGAAGTGAACGGGTAACTCCTCCAAGCGTCTTGTTTTCCACCCCCCAGCTTTTCTAGAACTGTTGAAGAGGAAGAATGAACCCAAGTTGGCCCTTCTCTGCACGTCACCTCTTAAACTGTTTAAATCTGGCTGTAGGCAAAACGCTCAGTTTGTGTATAACAGTTGGGAATATTTGGGGGTTTACATTGAGTGGCTGCAGACACACAGCAGCAGCGAGCATGGGTGAAGTGCAGAGAAGCTTTTTAACTAGCAGCCTTTATAATTCCTAATCTGCCCCAACGTGTCATCTTTCCTGTTGGAAACAAATTTTCACTTCCGGCATTCCTCCTTCAGGTGTGATCTGGGTTTTCACACAGTGTAGTCGTGGTATCACACTGACTGGCATCGTCTCACGTAGGTCCTGAACCAAATATCACACACAGCTTTATTGCAGAGACTTATTTTTGTATCTGTCCTGGCTGTCAATAGCTGCCAGAAAGTGGGGAGAGCCTGCAGGTAGGAGGAGGGAGATTTCCTGGGCCTGAGTGAGTCAGTCCCTTGTCACCTGGTTCCCTGTGGATGTTCCTTAGGAATTTCACACACTACTTCAGTGTGACCTCCAGCTCTTCAGTGGAGTTTAGATTGTGCAGGGTTGAAGTTCTGCAAAGCCCCACTCTCCTCTGTGTGTGGTTTTTCCCCCAAACTAGAGCCTTAACTCTGGGTTTCTCCTGTAGCTGTGTAGCGGGGCCGAACCTCCCCGGCCTCGTAGCGGAGTCTGGTGGGCGGTGGTAAACTCGGGAACAACTGACTCCTTGGGCTTTGTTTTTTTTTAAGGAATATCTCTAAAGACAGTAGAAAAGCTGTGGTGAAACTTCTTTGCAGCCACAACCAAGTCCTGTGTTTGTGATGAGTCCTGGGTGGGTCAGTGCATGGTTGTCATGTCCTGAAGGCTCTGAGTGAGGCACTCGCTGCGTGCTCAGCTTTGAGAGAAAAAGTGTTTTCCCATCCTTTTGCTTATTGTCTTTAGATTGAAACTTGTTATTTATAAGTGTGTACGTTAGAGCACCTCCATGTCAGGGTTTTACTTAACTCACTGATACAGATAAAATTAGTTTTAAATGAAAAAAAAAAAAAAAGAGTCTATTTTGATGGATTAAAATAATGTGGGTAGTGGGCTTGTTTGGATAAGCGAGTCCCAACTCCTGAGACCAGACAGACTGAGCTCCGAGGGGTGACAGCCCTTCCCTAGGCCAGACTTGCCACTTCCCAAACACCCGCAGTGCCGTGCGTCAGCCACCACGTGGAACCTGAGCCCCTCACGACCCCAAGAATCTGTCCCAATGTCACCATCCCCTGTCCTGTGTCCTCCGCTCGGCATGCAGCAACAGCGTTTTTTAATGAGGAATTCAGAGCCTCCAGATAACTTTTGAAACTTTTTTGCTTGGTGGGTGGTCTTTTCATGCAAATACGTCAGGGTGGGTTTTATATTTTGTAGAGGTTTTGTCCTATTTTAATGCTCTTTGTATGGCAGTCTGTATATAGTGTGGTTTGGTTCCTTCTCCGACTCTTTCCTGAAACTTTGGAGTAACTGATTTTGTGCAACTGTGTTTTGAATAAAGCCATGACAGTGTTAAATTAAAGACAACAGCCCTGCAGCACTCTTCTGGTAACTTTTAGTTGTAACAAAACATGTTTCCTCCCCATGTGTGCTGTAAATTTTAAATTAAAAAGTTTTCAAACCGAATTATTTCAAATAAATTGAGACTATTGTATTGGATTGCTTCTCGGGATATGTCCACCTATGGAAGGAACGGAGTAAGGGAATTTTCTTTCTGGTTGTGTTTAAATGGGGTGGAAATCTGCAGAATGATGTCTGTTTCTGGGGATGGAACTTGGACTTGTGGTACTTGAGACCTTAGTAACATTGGAACAGTTGAAGAAGGATGTTCTGGAAAACCTGAATGGTTCCCTGAGTGTTTCCAGGTGAGTTTAACACAGATGTCATAGACATCTGAGTCCGGGTGAGTCTTGAGATTTGCTTTTCACACATCCTGCCTTGTGCCCGGCAGCCTGAGCCAAGCCTGCTGCTGAAATATTCCTCACACAAGAACAATGTTTAAAAAAAACCTTGCTGCTCCTCCCCAGCTAGAGAGAGCATTGTTTTATCTTGGGATTAGTCCAGCATTCCTGGCAAAAATCCCTTGGATGCACTTGAGAAAGCCCTTGGCAAACAGGCTTTTCTGCTGCTGGATGAGCAATTAGGCAAGAAATGGGTGGTGACTTTCTGGGATATTTTACTTATTTCGTTTTAAAGGGTGGACAATAATTGCCATTCCAGCTGAAGCCTCACGCTGGCACCTCTACTCTCTGCACCCATTTAGAGCCAAACAGGGAACCTGAGTTTCAGGATGATTTTAAACAGGTTAAATGCATCTTTTAGGGCTGCAGCTGGGTGAGGTAAAACCAGTCGCACGGTACTTTGATGCCAAAGGAGAGAGGAAAAAACTCAAGTGATGTGTGGGCACATCTTCAAAGCCAGGAAAAACCTGCTGTGCGCCTGACTGGCTTCTCAGCTTGTCATGACGTGTGCGGAACAGGCTCTCCCTGCCCCAGCCCCTGGGTTACACAGCTCACCTGCTGCCACAGCGCCAGGCACCTGTCGCTACCGGGGTCTCGAGACGGAACTGGGCAGGGACAAAGGGATGCGGCCGCTACCCGTGGTCCAGCAGCGCCCTAGCCTGCGCTCTGTCCCACTGGACAGCCCCCCCGCCCTCCATTTTGTTGCAGTGAGGGGAAGCCGTGCCGGCAGGCGGCTTCCTCCGTCCTGCTCCTTCCTCCTCCTCCTCCTTCTCCTTCTTCTCCCGGAGCTTTTGTCTTGTGGTGCCCCTTCTTGCTCTCTCCCTGGCCCTTATCGCCCCCTCCCAGTGGTGCTACTTCCCCTCCTCTTCCTTCCTCAGGGGTCGGGGCGCCTTTCCCCAGCCCAGGCACCCGCCTGAGGGGGCGCGCGGGCCCCCGAGCGCGGGAAACCGCGACCCACGGGGCTCCCCAGCTGCGGGCAGCAGGGGCCGAGCCGCGACCCCGCCGCTGATTGGCTGAGATTTGCCGCAGTTCCGCCCCTCCGCCTTCCCGCCACCCGCGCTCGCGGCGCCCCGCCCACGGCCCCTCAGGCCCCTCATAGCGGCGGTGAGGGAGAAACTGTCCCTGAAGTCCCATTTCTACCCCGAAACAGCTTCTGCTCCCACCCCGAAATGCTCCATTTCCACCCCAAAGCCTTCGAGAGAGGGTTTTCCCCTCAGGTTGTGTGAACTTCATTCCGGTGATGGAAAACAACGCGGTTCATAGTCCACGGGGAGAAAAAAAACCGAAAATACAAACCGTGATCCCGAAGGTGGCTGTCAGTGTCGCGTGAGGAAGGGTAAATTCAGCTAGGATTTGATACAAATGCATCGGGTGAAAATAGGGAGAAATTCCTCATAAAATTTTTCAAGTTGCCTAGTTAAGCCCAGTAGCAAGGGAACTCCAAATTGTGTATTTTCAAGCAGCTCCTGCTGCCAAGTAGTTCCTAATGTCCCCGGAATTGCTCCTGCTTTCCCAGGGCAATGTGGCATGTGCAAGTTCCAAAGCAAATCTCCCCCTTTCTCAATTATATCCCCACATCCCATTGCCCATTTCCAGGTTAATTCAACCCAACCACAGTACTGAAGGGATTTGGGGTTATTGTGACCTGGGTGCCTGGGTCAGGGCAGTGAAGGTCTGAGGCTCCTGCGGGTCAAACTTTCAAAAAAAGGAATTTTTTTAGGTATGAAATATGACCAAGAACTACTAGAACTACCTCTTGCCATTCCCGCACATTCCGTAATGACCAATTAGCCTTTTTTCTCCTTTATTCTCCCTCAAATGAAATTAATTTTAAAAATCTCATACTGCTGAGGGTAAAAACCTCAAGGGTCTCTCAATGCCTAGCCCGTAGGCAGCTCACTTTCCACTTCCCTCATCTATATTTTTATGTGAGAATGGGGAAGCCAACATTCTCGTGGAATCCCATGAAATTCAGGAATTTGGCCTTGGAGAAAACTAAAATCCTTTGAACTGCATGATGGAGTAATAAGAAATCTCAGAATGAAAACTGCTCCATTTTCCAGCAAACAGAGCTGTTGTTGATTTTGGCAGCAGAGCTGCTGGATGCTAAAAATACACCAGTTTCACTGGTCATACCCATCGCAAAGGTCTGAATTTACGAGATAAAAATGGTGCTTGGATTATTTTTATCCATTTCTGAGTCTCTTAGTTGTGCCAGGGGTTGCACTGTCACATTAGATGTGCACACTCGTGTTCTCCATTTGCTCATCGATCGACTGGCACAAATGGAGAGTCAGGAATGCAGCTCCCCCAGGGTACCAAAACCCATGGGACAGGACAGAAAGAGTCAGGGACAGCAGCTGCTTGAAGCAGGACATGGAAAATGTCCCTCTGCAGAGCCTGGGGCAGGGAAATTCCTGTCGCTACTGCTGTTGGGAGGTTTCTCACTGGAGTTAAGAGTTTGGTCCCCTGGGGAACACTCTTCTGGTTTTAAACTTTAAAATTACAGTTCTTAGTATGCTTCATAGTATGCTCAATTTCTGCTTTGAGTATGTCTCATTAAAAAAATAATACAGAATTACCCCCAAAAATAGCCAAGGAAAGTCTTTCTAATTTAATTGGCACAAATGAGGGAGAATCTAAAAATAAATGTTTGGCCACAACAGCAAACCAGCAGAAAACCACAGGACACATTAAAGCTGGGAACTCCAGGCACTGAGAAAAGGATTCTCTTCTAGAAAAAAAATGACCCCATAGTGTGGGTTCATGTTGGAAAAGGAGCTGGTCTCTCCTATGTGAATGTAACATGTTCACACAGGGTGTTTGAGGGGCATTTCCTTCTAGACTAGAGTTAATTCAAATAAAATAATCTAGTGATGAGTGAGGAGCAGCCAGCCAGAGCTCCTCAGCATTGCTTTGGTGAAGCACTGATATCTTCTGGCCATTTGTGAGGGGCTTGGTCACATCCTTGTCCCTGGGAATGTTGAGGACATGCAGGAATCATGTTTAATTAGGAATTTGAGCTGGAAGGGAGCTCCTGGCTAATGGCATATTGAAACTAAGGCATCCCTGCAGCAAGTGCAGAATCACATCTGTGTCTCTCAGCTTCATCACCGTGATGAGTCATAATTATTCTGCTTAAGAGTGTGCTGTGGTGTTTCTTCTATGCTCTGTGTGTTTTGAGTGAGCTCCCATGTCACAGCAAAACCCAGCTGGAGTGAATTGGGTAATTTGTGTTCCTGGAAACCAAGAACGTTTTCAGTGTGTTCTTTCATCTGCATCACTGTCGGGGGATCCACACCAAAAGCTGTAGGATCAGCCTTGGGAATTCAAGTCTTGCCCTGTTTTGTGCAAGTTATAAATGTATTTAAGGATGTCATTCAGTGCTGACTTTTTAATGCCAAATACTGGCTGTGCTCACACCTCCCGTACACACCTTACAGTCGTGCAGCTCCAGAAGCTTCTGCTGTTAAAGTCTGTGTTTGAGGTGTGCTTTGTGGAGATGAGGATGTTTTCTCTGATGATCTGCTGAGGGGTATTTCCATCTCACATAGCAGGGGTGGAAGGCTGCTTGTTGATGGAATCTTTTACATTAACATACTACACAAATTAATGAGGTTTTTCCTGAGAGAGCCCTTTATTCCCCACAACCATCCAGAGTTCCTCCTCATTCACATCCCTGCACAGACCACATCATTCTTCTGCAAATAACAGGAGGAAGAACTTTCACCTCTCTCTGCTCTGAGTTTCTGGATTGATGGAGACTTCAATTGCTGCAGAATTTCTATATCAGTGTTAGGCATTCTCACTACAAAGAAAACTCCCAGATCAACACTGAAAAGCAAAAAGTATTCCCTAGAATCCCTCTGGGATTCCCTAGAGTGAGGAATCCCAGAGAAGATGGGAATAATCAAATGCTCACAAACTGGTTAAATTTGGGAATTCTCATGTGCATCTCAATGCAAGTTTTTGAAGTGCTTTAGTAAACTTCCCAAATCACTCTTTCTCCTCTCTCCAACACGCCTGGATTTCTAATGATGTGGAAAATGTGCTTTCATTGGGAATCAAACAGGTCTGGACCAAAGTTTGGGCTGCCTGGCCGGGGTGGGAGCGGCGGCACTCGGATTTGCTGCTCTTGGCTGCATTTTCCTGTCAATCCGTGCGCGCACTGCACGGGGAACCGGGCACCAACGCGCTGCTGCGGAGCCTGTGTGATTCCTGTGCCACGTGCGGAGCAGGGAAATGAAACAGTTCAATAATTGCAGTTCCTTGGAAAGCTCCCGTTGGCTACTCCGCAGGAACGCATTCCCGATGCTCCCGGTGAACGCGGGTTGCAGAAGCCCTGGACCGGGAGAACGAGCACTAGAGGGCACAGCGCGACCAGCGACGGACGCGGGCTTTGGCGAGGGGGAGGCAGAGCGCGGCTGTCTCTGAGCCGCCTTCCACCCATAAGAGTCCAAGTGACTCCTTAAAATGGCACCTTTTGGAAGGTGCTGCGAGGCGACGCCCTGCAGAATTTGTGGTGCACTGGGATTACCAGGAGAATGTGGATAGAAGAGTGAAAATAATTTTGTGAAGCACAGGAAGGAATCAAAGACAGAAAACGCAGGAAATCCGTGGTTGGAATTGACGGAACTTATGCTGTTCTTTGCACTGGGTACCGTGGAAGTTTGGTGATAACAAACTTTCCTGATTAATGTCTGATCCCTCTTGCTGCCTCCCAAGAAACCAAGATTTCCCAAGATATCTTTTCTTTCCTATCACTTGATTTCTAGAAACCTGGAAGGAAAAATGCCAGAAGGAGTAACCCTTCCATCTCCTTCTGGTTTCATTTCCCTACATCTCCAGTAACATAAATAATTGTATAAGTGATATAAAACATTTCCAGAAAGCATACATTGAAAGCATGAAGCCCTCAGGATCCTCTGCTCAAACAAACTCCTTCCTTCTCCCTCTGTGTTTCAGTGAGTGCTCAAGCAGCCTCGTTGTTTGGATAATTCAGGGTGCCAGATGGCTGTAAATATGTTCACAATCCTCCTTACCCTGCTCCCTCCTCCCTGGCTCCCTCACTGCTCTACCCAGTACTGAGCACCTGGTCTGTTCTCATTTGGAGTCTCGCTTCTCCCCTCTGGAGCTAAATTGGCACTGCTGGTTCGTATTTTCCCTTTAAATGAAGTGGGAAAATCTTTGGGAATGTTTCGTGCCAGGGAACACTGAATATTTCCTTCACTGTCACTTGCACCATCAGTTAATTGAAAATGCGCCTCCTGCCCTGTGGCACCAGCTTCCTTCCCGCAGGAATCCTGTCCCTGACATAGGAAGGTGCAGCTCACCTGCTGGGAATGGCGAGGGAGGAGCAGCTTCTTCCTATTTTGAGAGCAGAGATCTCATAGTTACCCTTGGCATGGGGTAAGGGCACACAGAACAGGGTGATTCATCCCAAATCATGCCCCAAGGACCTGGCAGAGGCAGCGTTTGAACAACCAGCCCCGCTCTTCCTGCCTCACAGACTCTGGATTCATTGTCATACTCTGATCCTGTTATTCCATAACTCAGGAGGGCCCAAATCCTGGGGCCTGAGCCCCTGAGATAACTTTTCTGTGTAATGAAACGTTCCCAAACTGCTGAGCAGTAAGAAAATGACAGAAAACTGTTTCAATGGCACTGTGAAAAGGGAAGTTGGTTTTAAAACATCTGAAAATACAGGCAGTGACGTTCTGAGAGCTGAGGAATAACCGAGGTCACGAGCTGCCTGAGGAACGCTGCAGCAGCACAGGCTCAGGTCACGGGAAGGATGAGCTGTGCCCACGAAGAAACAAAAATTCAGCCAGATTTGTCCGTGGTTTTGCTCTCATTGATGAGCTGGTGGGTGAACTCTTCTCGGGAAGACAAGAGGGAGCAGATGGCAGCAAGCAAACATCTGACTTGAGCAAGGATAGAGAAACCGATTTTCCAAAGGATCTATTTGACATACAGAGGCCAAATGTTATTTTTATGAGCCAGTATGAGCCAGACCTCTCAATTATTGAACTTTACCAGTTTGTGTCCTGCCAGCAGACCTAACCTGAGTGACCTTGTGACCTATAAAGGACACGAGAGCCAGCAGCCTGGAGCAGGCATTCCGAGCAGGCTTTTCCAGGAACCGTCAGTGTTCTGAATGCCACCTCACCATTTCTGGGAAGCATGACTCCCTGCTCAGTCTGCAGAAAGGTAGACAGCACTCAGATTATATATAGCAGCAAGTGGGCTGGGAGGAGAAACACTGGGCTGCACAGAGCGGGAGGCTGCTCTGGAGAAACCCAGGGAGTGTCTTTTGGTGCAGCACAAACCACAGTGGCACCTGGCGAGTGGAGCTGGGCCAGTGCTGGCCTAATGGAGTGCAGGAGAGCCCTGGGCGGTGCCAGGGGCAGGTTGGGTGCACACAGATCTCAGCTCTTCTTCGTCCTCTTCTATCCTCTGCCATGGGCAGGGACACCTTCCTCTAGCCCAGATCGCTCCAACCTGGCCTTGGACACTTCCAGGGATCCAGGGGCAGCCACAGCTTCTCTGTGCCAGGGCCTGCCCACCCTCACAGGGAACAATTCCTTCCCAAAATCCCATCTAAACATCCTCTCTTTCAGTTTAAAGCCATTAATGACTCAGCCCATTTGTTGAGAGTCCTTTAAATAATGATGTCCACATCTCCACTGGCTCATTCCAGTCCATCCCAGACCTTTGCCTACTGCTCAGTGTGAGGCACAGATTCCTCCAGCTCTGAATGGTTCCCTCTGTCCTCCTGTCCTGCATGTATGGGCTCTTTATTCTGACCACAGGCCCCGTTCCATCAGCCCCAGGGCAGGGGTTTGGAAGGAGAAATCACCATTTCAGTGCAGAACTCCCAAACTGCTGGTGTCAGGAGGGGGCTGAGCTCTGCCCTTTGCACTCTGGCTGGTCTGACCTCTCCCAAGCATTCCCAAATGTTAAAAAGATTTAAAGATCCTCTCTTGCCTCTAAGCTGGGATGATTTGCGTCAAAACAGAGCAACAATTTTTTAAACACGTTACAAATTAAGGGAGTGTTTAAATTAAAGTGTGTAATTTTCAGTGCCTCAGGACATTTTATAGAGTCAAAGAAATCAACAGAGATTTGATATTCCTGGGCCAGGCTCAGGAAACACTTCCAATAGGTACAACTAGAGCTGCACCTTTCACCTTTTCCCTGGTGTCACCTTACTAGAGACAAACATCCCCAGTGTCAAACCAGCCCCTCTGGCCACTCAGGGAGAGGAGTGTGGGGATCTCTGAGCCTGATGAGGAACTCTCTGACAGCTCAAATTGGATTTAGGGAAAAGAAATCCAAGGCACTGTACTGTGTATCTCACCAAAGAATTCCTTCCTAAAGAGAGGGAAGATGCACAAATCTCCACACGTGCATATTCCAGGGATACATTTGCACAGAGTCTGGCATACAAAACCACTGAATTTTCCCCTTTTCTTTCTTTTTTTTTAGAGAAGTGGGTCTGTTCTTGCTGAGCTTTAATTTGAAAACCCAGTTGGAACTTGTTAAGTCAATAATTATTCTTGTGAATGTGGGTCAAACTATTTTATATCTCTTCCTCTCTAGGGACTTGGAAGAAGATTTAATCCTCCAGCACTCCAAGGTAGGAAGCACCACATTTCCCATTTTATTTCAAAAGTCCAAACTGATTGTCCCATGGGTGTAAAAGCTGATGAGGGACAGGGTCAGGGTGTGAGCGAGTGACATCGCTGGAGCCCCAGGTGTTTACCTACAGCTGCTGACACAGATGTCCAGGAAAGAATGCCCTCAGCTCTGATAACATATCAGAGTGCCTTGGGATCCCATGGAATTTATTTTAAGGGTATGTTTGAACATATTATTCAGTTGGGATATCGGAGGGTCTATAGCTTCCCACCTTTCACCTCTGGACACAAATCCTACTTTCTCTTTTTAAGGCATTTGCTTTATTGGAGAATAACAAAATAAGCAACAATTTCTGCAGTTTTCTCCATCAGTAACTGCAAGAAATTCTTCTGCACAGCAGGAGCCATCGACTGTGTTGAAAAATTGTATTTATCCACCCCCTCCTCAGCCTGAGCACCCTCTGCCATGAGTTACTGGTGTTCCTGCTCCACTTGGGAGCTTAGGGGCTTTTTCCAAGGTTGGAAACTACTGGAGAAACTTTATCCACCCCAATTTTATTCCTGTGAACTGCTCTGTTAGGTGTAATTCCAGCCTGCAGAATAGCCCACTGCTGCTGGAACAACATGAACCCGTTTCTGCTTTACACCCGAGTTTTGCCACCCGTCAGCAGTGTGAAAGTTGCCTCCAAGTGTAAATTCTATTTAAAGCCACCAAAAGCCTCTTAATCGGTACCTCCTGCTTCCCAGCGGCCTCTCAGCACTGCAGAGACACTGCAGCTGCTCCCTTTGTCCCCAGATCTGCAGTGGGTGAAACTTAGGGCAGCCGTGTGTCACACGGGGCTGATCTGTGGGGCTGCACCCCAAAATGTGCTCCCTGGGCAGGGATTCTCTGGGGTGGGGTCAGCTCCGTCTGGGGACTTGTGGGGGTTTGTTGGGTTTTCAGCCCTCTCTTCCCAGGCTGTTGGGTGCCAGTGTTTATCATAGAGTCATGGAATCATGCAGTGGTTTGGGTCCTGGGGGGGACTTTACATCTCATCCAGGTCCCCCCTGTCCTGCAGGGACACCTTCCACTATCCCAGACTGCTCCAAGCCATATCCAACCTGGCTTTGGACACTTCCAGGGATGGGGCAGCCACAGCTTCTCTGGGCACCCTGTGCCAGGGCCTCACCACCCGCACAGGGAAGAATTTCTTCCGAAGAATTCCATCCTAAGGTGTCTCTCTGTTAATTCCCTTAGAAAGGCAGAGGATTGGAGGAAGGGAGGGAGGAGGGGGTTCGCTCAAAGCTTTTGAGGCAGAGAGGGAGAAAATAATCCAAAAAAGGCGCTTTGGCTGGGAGGGTGGGTGGGCTCCTGTGCGCCGCGTGCAGCCGGGGTTCCTCGCCCCGCGATCCTTATTTGGCTGGGAGCGGGAGCATTCCGGGGATTGGCTGTGCTGTGCTGGGAAGCAGGCAGGGAGTGCAGGCGCTGGAGCCGAGTGCCAGCTGACGAGCACAGCACACGCTTGCCCACTCCTCAGCATGTGTTGAGCAAATTGCAGCTATTTTTATAGGAGACGCTTTGCCTACATCTTAAGAATCCCGTCCCAATCCCGTCTCCCTGTAGTGTAATGGGAAATCCCCTTCCCAACCCCCTTTTCCCTGTTCTGTACGTGTTTTCAAGGCACGGTTGGGCAGAACCCAGAGTTCTTGGCCATTATCGGGCTTCAGACTTGTCAGCTGTGCGCTGCCCGGCCGGGGCGCTCTGTATTCCTGTAATGATCCAGTGTTTTGTCTCCCGACCCAACGTAATTGCCACAGTGGACAATACCGGCCCTTTCTGGGAGCGGCAGACGGCTGCTGCACTGCTGGGCGAGCACGGCCCCTTTGTGCAGTGTTATTCCCGCATGGATAGAGGGCGATGCACAAAGCCATGTCTGTGCTGCCCTTGGCTTTGCAGCTCCGTAGGGCTCCCTGCGCCGTGCCAGCGGCTTTGGGAATGCCACCGAGGGCAGGGGGCCGGGCAGGGGGCTGCTGGGAGGCAGCAGGGAAACAGAGGGGGAAAAACTGGGAGGAGTGAGCAGGGAGGCGAGATTCCCAAAACTGCCCATAGGAGCTTCAGGGACTCCCTGAAGAGAGCAGGGCAGGGCTGCTCAGGTGTGCCAGGGGCAGCTGCACCAGCAGCTGCTCGTTGTGATCTTTCAGCCCTTCCCACAGTGTGTGCTGGCTCTGCCAGAGGCCTCCACTCAGAGCAGCATGGCTATGAGCATTCCAAAATCCAAGGAGAGTTGCTGGTGTGGGACTGGCACTAGCTGGGATGCAGGTCACAAGGGAGGTTTCAGTGGTTCCTTGCAAAGGAAGCAATCCAGTTCATCAGCGTGGAAAGTTATCCCTGGAAATATCACTGGAGTCTGGTTAAACCAAACTAATTGAGAAAGGTTTGGGGTTTGGTTTTATTTTTCCTTTAATTAAAAAAAAAATCTTGTAATCTCAGCAAGGAAAGGAAAGAGAAAACACTAACCACAACCAGGAGGTAACTCTGTGGGTTTAATATTTTTGTGAACTATTTGCCACGTAGGTAAGAGAATTAGGTTTCCTTTTAAAAAACAAGAAACAGTTGGATGTTATCACGAGTGAACTTGTGAGACACAGCCACGTCCTGCTCATGGGTGGGAAAGCTGAGCCAGCCCGTGAGCCGAGGATCTGAGCTCTGCTCCGGGCTCAGCTTTCCTTCCAGCAGGGCTGATTCAGATCTTGGGCAGCCCAAGCAGAACCTCCTGCTGTCTATGACACCTGAGAGAGCAAGGCAAATCTACCAAAACTGACACTGGCTTGTGGTGTCTGGCTCTCGCACACACCCCCTGATTTTTCAGCTCAAAGAAAAGGTAAAAAAAAAAGGGAAATGAGAATGGAAAAGCCCAACCCCCCCACCCTCAACTGCCCGTGTGGGCTGTCAAATCCAAGGCTTTGATCCTCTGGTTGCACAGAAGGGAAGACACATCACTGCTACCTCCCACTGCTTGGGGCCAAGGGGGTCTGTGAAGCACTCATGGCCCAACAGGACCAGGGTGGATATGGATTGTGTCACTGCTGCCCTTCTGGAGGGCTCTGTGAGCACCCCAAAATAACAGCTGCCAGCCCCAGTTTTCTCGGGGACTGTGCCAGGACAGAGCTCTGAGAGTTGTACCCAGCAAATGCCTCAATGGCCTGGAGACCAGCCTGGACTTCCCATATCTTCAGGAGAGCTCCTGGATAATGGGGACTTCCAGGCAGTGGTGGGGATGGACCCCTTTTTTGCCCTTTTAATGTCATTTTTTTCTGAGAGGGAACAGGGCAAATGAAAGAGATGTAGTTTGGGGCACAGCCCAAACATGAGAGCAGCAATGCCAGGGCTCATCCAGCTCCACCCCACGGAGCTCCAGGCAGACATGGGCAGTTCCTGGGAACCAGTGCTTGCTCCTGTCCTTGGAGCATGACAGGAGCTGGGGGCTGCAGTGCAAAGGGAGCTCTTACAAAGGAGGTATAAACTGCAACTGGTTTATTGGAACACTGGGTTGATTCATCAGGGGATGCGATGGAGGAAAGGAAGGGTCCAAGCTTTGAGAAGCAAATTTGGGTGAGAACAGGCACCTTTTCACTCTTTTGAACACTGTAAATAATAATAATAATTAAAAAAAAGACCAGATGGCCGCCCTTCCCAGTCCCTCCCTCCCATCCCAAGGCTTGCCTTCACATCATGCTCTTCCTAAACTGCGACTGTGAGCTCTGTTTGGGCTTCGAGTCTGACTGCTGCAGCTCAAACTGTTTGTACAGGTCCCTCAGCTCTTTGATCTCCTGCAGCACCCTCTTGGCTTGGCTCCAGGTGGAGGAAGCCTCCCCCAGCAGCCTCTCAGATTCCTGCAGGATCCTTTCAGAGTCCGACTTGGAAGATGATGAGGAAGAAGAGGTGGTGGTGATGGTGGTGCTGGTGTTGGAGTCCTTGGTCTTTCTCTTGCTTTCCCCGTAGCCCTTCACCTCTGTCAGCAGTTCCTGAGTTTTTTCCAGTTTCAGTGCAACCAGTTCCTGTATCCGGGACAGCTGCTCCGGCTCTGCCGAGGCAAACTGAGCCTCCAGCCCCTTCCTCAGCACTGCCCGATGCGTGGAAGAGTCCCGTCGGGACAGGATTTCTTCCATGGAGGCACATTTATTCTTTTCTGAGTGCGAGAGCTTTTTGGGGACCTGCGGCGTGTACATGGTCCCTTTGTCAAAGGAGTCATTGCGCTGCCCGGCTCTGTCCCACGAGGTCACCTCCTGTCGTGGGAGGCTCCCTGTCCGACCTTTCTCCGATGACTTGGTGTTCTCCGAGTCCGAGCGGCGCCGCCCCGCAGTCAGGTGTGCCACGGACTTGTCCAGATCCACCCGGAAACTCTCCTCGCAGGTGCCGTGATCCTCCGGAGAGGCGTCTTCCTCCTGGATCAGGTCGAGGGTCAGCATTCCGTCAGAGGTTGAGGTAGATGCCTGGAGGAGCAGAAAGCAGAGCTGAGTTGGCACCAGAATGGCTGCTTGTTATTTTGAGCATGGACCCCCTAACACCCCGGGTTTAGGAATGGGAATGAGCTCTGACACTGGGAACCCTGAGCTCACACTGGGGTTAGGACCAGGAATGGGAGTGACCCCAGGCACTGGGGGAACCCAGCTCACAGCCCAACTCCCAGCTCGGTTTTGGGATGCAGTTTGGGATGCTGCTTGCCCCTGCTTCCAAGATTCTCTACACTGAGGATACACACTACATTCCTGCTCCCTCCCTCAGTGACAGAGCCTGGGGATGGACTTTGCCAGAAGATTTGCACAGTGCAGTGGTAGAACAGAGGATGAGAGCTGATGACCCAGAGCTGTCCTTATGGCAACTCTCAGTTCAGGATGGAGCTCTGACATCGGCTCTCCTTGCACTTACTTACAAATGGAACACCTCTAGGGGAATTTCACCCCGGCAGGTGCCTGAGATTGGTTGTACCTACCACAGCCATGAGGTGACCCCGCGTGGGAGGGCGCCGGGAGTGCTGGATCTTGGCTCTGTCACGCGTCGGGTGGGCAAGGAAACTGTCCTCTTCCACGGTGACCTGCAGGGTGACACAGGCTGTGAGCAGAGAACACGAGCCATTCCCAGCTCCTGGAGCTGGAAGCAGGAGGATACTGGCAGGGAATGGGGTGTGGGAGCCATCTGTCCCGGTGTTTGCTGTGCTGCTTCCTGCTCTAAAACCTCTCCCATAGTCTGACCTTGGTTTTCGTTCACTACAAGCTCTGTGCTGCCATCCAGGAGAGGAAAGAGCCTCCTGGCAGTGCCATGGCGCTGTGGGAAGCTGAGTGTGAGATCTGAGACAGGTCTGAGCTGAGGAAGGGTTGCCATGAAACATTAATGTGAGAGTCAGCCCTGGAGTGAGGGCACAGCTTGCTCCAGGTAGGTTCTTCTTCCCACTGAAGGAAACTGTGTGGGAATGCTGACCCTGACCTGCCTCTGCCAACCCACCTGGCATTCTGAGTACGCCCTGTGTCCCCAGGAGGAGGCTGAACTGGGGCTGCCCTGTTATTTTTCCTGCCAGAAGTTGCTTTGTGTAACTGTGACTTTCACACTCCCCTTGCGAAGCAGGAGGAGCTTTGCTGGAGACACTTTGTGGCTGTATCCCCAAGACAGGGCTGTTCCCAGCAGTCTCAAACTTCACGTGGGCTGAGACAGGGGACCCAGGGCTCAGCCTGAATCCCACTCACCTCGTCCAAGATCCGGTTTTTAGCACGTGTGATCGCAGAGTTGAGGGCGTTAATCCAGGACTCTTTCTCTTCTGGACTCACAGCCAGGAAGATCAGATTTGGTGCCTACAAAAGAGGGAAGTCAGCTCAGTGCTGGAACTCACACAGAGACAAGCCCTGGCCAGTGTTGAGGCCCATGACCTCTACAGAAAAGGCAAAGCAGAGCTGAGCCTCCAGCCCTGTTTGCCCCACACAGCAAATCCCAGGATCATCTACATCCCTCCTTTCCCTGCATCCCCCAGGACCATCCACATCCCTGCCCACCCTTGGAGCCAGTGGCTCTTGGGCTGGCTGCATCTGGGCAAGCTTCACATACCGTGTTTCCAGGCTGCCTGGAGTGGGCGAGGGTAAATTTACTGTGGTTCTTCTTGCTTCTACTTTTGGACTTCCTGAGCTCTTCACATTTCTCATAGTCACTCAGGTCAAACATTTCCTGTATGGTTTTTTCATCTTTTACCTGCAAAACAGCAAGAAAATTAGAGCTTTGCAGATGTCAGACAGAGACTCTGCTGCTCCAGCCAGCAGGATTTCAACATGAGGGTTTCAACTTGTCTCTTCTGGAATGAAGGGGCATATTTAGAAGGATAGCAAGAAAATCACACTTTGCCAGGTTAATTCCTGCCTCTTCTACCCCCCAGAGAGCTGCCGGGCTGTCACGAGGCTCTCAGTGTCCTTTAAAGAGTCCTTGAGTGACCACTTTACAAGATCTCCCATTTTCCAGGTCTGTTCCCCAACACTCTGCACTGCCACAGTGTGACAGGTACATGGGATGAATCAGTGTCACAGAGGCTCAGATTAAAGGTGGAGCTTGCACAAGGTCACTGAGGCTGCAGCTGCACTGGGGGACAGGCAGGGATCTAGGGGCACACAGGGGTCTGGATGCTGACCCCTGACCATGCCATCCCTTAGGGACACTTGGAGTAAAGGGGAAGTGGCAAAGCTGTCCATACCCTTCCTCTTCATTGCTCTCCTAATGCACCATCCTCAATCCCACTCCTACAGCGGGGAAGCTCTGCTCCTCCATGGTAAACACGAGGAATTAGGCAACCAGGGTGGGAGACAGCTCATGTTTGCATGTCCATTAGAGACACTGCAGCAGGCTCAAATCTACATCCATCTGCTTAATCTGACTCCAGCCAGTCATCCCAGGCTGCATGGGTGGTGGAGGGTGTGTAACTCGGGTGCTGGGAAGGCAGATGGTGGTCAGGTCTGAGCCCTTGGATTTCCTGAAGGGACTCCACCCCATTTCATACATTTCCTCCACAGTTTTGGGAAGCACTGAAGGAACTCCCTATGGTTCTTCCATAGAATTTAATCAAAGAGGGTGACTCAACCAGCTTCCTAAGAAGGGGCATGGATAAACTGACCATCTGGCCCTGCCTGATGACAACAGCTCCCCTCTATCCTTCATCCTGACTGTGTTCCCAGGATCCACAGGATCCCTGACAGCCCAGAGCTGGTTCCTGCTTGTGACACATCCCCTGTGTCTGGGTGTGATAACAGAGACTGTCTGGCTGCACATCCTCCCCACACGCTGCTAATCGGCTTTGATCTCTTCCCACTCCCATCCTACAATCCACCTCTTTCCAAGAATCTCAGCTGAATTCTGCCCGACTCATTTGCAGCAGGAAAAGCCGATCCCTCTCCGAGCCCCCAGCTGTGCTCTGCGGCTGAGACCAGAGCCCTTGCTCCAGATGTTTGCTCATGTGGGTCACTGGGGCTTCCCCAGCCCTCCCCTTCCTCTGCAGAGCTCACACTCAACCTCCTGCCTGCAGGAGGGTCCCCAGGAGGCTGCAGGACAGAGCAGGTGTCTTTGGCTCAGACAAACACCCTGCAGGTGCAGCTCGTCCTTGAAACGCCCCTGAATGACACGAGCCACTGACACTGCCCTGGGACACACTGAGGGGATCCTGCTCCTGTGTGTCACTCGGTACAAAATGCTTAAAACTGGGAATAAGCAACATCCACAGTGGGATTCCACGGCCACCTGAGCTCCCTCTCATGCTCATGTAACACAGCATCCAGTGTGCAGAAAGAGAAACTGGACAAGGAAGGTGAAAGGCAACTCCAGAGGCACTTGCCAGCTCTTTTGTCCTTTGTGGGAGGCTCCTGAGGCCAAAAGGAGGGAGGTGGTGGCATGAGAGGCAGCTCAGAGCAGCCTTGGAGGTAGGAGAGGCCAAGGCCAGTCATGCAGCCTGTTCTTCCTGAAAACAGGACCAAAGCAGCCCCCGAGGAGCCACAGACCTACTAGGACCATGTGGCCAACAGAGCTGAAATCCCAGTCACTGTGTCAGTCACAGGTGGGTGACAAACCTGCAGGGTGTCACCTCCTCCGTGTTGTCAGTGAGATAGGGGCCATCCAAACCAAACCTTCCAGGCTTCTCCAAAGAGGATTTGGCTGGATGTGTCCCAGCACCAGGGCAGTGCCCAGGAGGAAGCAGCCTCTGGTATCACTTCTCAGTAGGAAGGGATGAAGCAAGAGATTGATGGTTAATTTTGGCAAAACCATTCCCAGCTGGGAGGTTTCCAGCAGGTCTTTCCTTCCCCACAGCTGCCAAGGGTTTAAGAATTGAGGGATCTCAGAGCAGGTGGGTCCTGCTCTCCGTGCCCTGCGGGGAGCTCGGGATTGGAAGGATTAAGGTGAATCAATCCCAGCAGGTGCTGCCCTGCCTGTCTGCTGGCATTGCTGTCCAGTTGTACCCATTGGAGGCAGGCAAAACAACCTTGCCCTGCGGTTCCACCTGGCTCCTTCTTGTGGCCAGGTGAGGGAAAGGAAACTGAGGCATGGAAAAGGAATCAGAAGCATCCTCCATCTCTACAGCAGGGAACATTTCTCTGCAGCCATAAGATCATGCAACCCCACACCCCTGGCAGCTGCCCCTGCTCTGCTCGGGGTGTCAGTGCCTGTGCCAAGGCTGACACTGCTGACGCTGCTCGGATCCGAGGAGAGGAGCTGCATTCCTTGCACTCCTTCCCCCGCAGCTGCTGCCCGCCCGGGCTGGCCCCAGGGGCGCCCAGCACTCCCTGTGCCCTGAGATGTGAGGGGCTGTGGGCACGTAATGGGTCAGAACACCAGCCGTGGCACCCAAATCCCTTCTCCAGAGGGTCACAGCTGTTTGGGCTTCCAAAGCTCTGCTCCCATAGGAAGGCTGTTGCAGTGGGAGGGTCTCTGACCTGGGTTAATTAAGGCCCTTGGGTGTCTCACTGATGAGTTTGAATTTCCTCATCAAGCTGTGACCTGCAGTGACTCCGAACCTCCTGGACCTGGCTCTGGGCTGTGTTTTGGGACCAAACCATGCATGGAGGGGCAGGGAAGGTGCTCAGTCACACCAGTCTGGGATTTTTGGTGATGATTTGCTTGAGCAGTTCCCTGCTGCAATGGGACATGGAAAAATGCGGAAGGTACAGAAAATCACAAGGCACCCATGAGACACTCGGGAGGGCACAGTGAGGCTCAGGATGTAACCAGAAACCTCCAGACTCTCAGTACAGCCAAATACCCAAACATGGACAGTTTTGGGACAGACAGTTCCCCTTGTAGGCTACGACCAAAGTTTCACTTCCTCCAGCTGAGCCCCTTCAGCAGAGGATGGAGCTTCCTGCAGACCTGGCGGAAGCCAAGCTGTCACTGGGACTGTCCAGTCCTTGTCATGGCCGAGTCACTGCCCTTAGCTGGTGAAGGGATGGTGGCAGGACGTGGCTGCCTCAGTCCCTTCTCCAAAGAGCCACCACCAAGGCTACCAGGGACATAGATCCCCCAGAATCACTGAATTATGACATGGTTTTGGAGAGACCTTAAAGCTCATCTAATTCATGGCAGGGACACCTTCCACTAGCCCAGATTCCTCCAAGCCCCATCTTGGACACTTCCAGGGATGGCACAGCCACAGCTTCTCTGGGCAACCTGTGCCAGGGCCTCCCCACCCTCACAGGGAGGAATTTCTTGCCAAAATCCCAAACTGTGCTGTGTACAGCGGCGCTCACCGAGGGCAGACACCCCATGGAGCTTTAGAGAACCGAGTATGCAAACACACCCCCAGCCCCCTCACCGGCTGTGCCGAGCTGGAACCGAGGAGCGGCACCTCCTCGAGTGCTCTTGTGCTAATTGAGACGATGCCTTTGGTAGCAAACAAGCGAATGCTCGAGAGAAGCGTTTCCTCATCCCCCTGTCTGGCAGCCCCCGGCTTCCTGCGAGGAAGTGCCGAGCCCGGCTGGGTCAGCTCGGCCGCTGCTCCCCGGCGCAGGCAGGGACAAAGCTGGGCCAGGAACAGGGAACAATTCCCAGAAATGTGCCGGGGGGGAGGGAGCGAGGGGGAAGAATGCAAGAGTGAGCTAAGAAGAAGGTGGTGGTGTGCTCAGCGGAGAGCTCGCTGCAGCTCATCTCTACAGAGCTGGTTTTGGCCGATGACCAAACGCTGAATAACCAAGGATTTTGGTGTGAGTTCACGGAGTTCAGCAGCCGCGGGGGAGCGGAGTGAGCACGGTCGGAGCCTCAAGCTCCCGTTTCGGGAGGTGTCAGACAGGTCCCACAGCTTTCAAAGGGCAGCACTCAAACATCCTGTTAGCATTTTCCATCAGCTGGGCTGAAAAACTACATTTCCTCTCCTTACAGACTTGGCTCTGCCAAGTAGAAGCCCGGGCTCCTATCAAGCATTCCCAAATTCTCCTGACAAAACAGAATAATCAGGGCTGGTCTCTGACCTGCAAGCCCAGGTCCCAGACAGACAACTGGAAAAGCACACAGATTCTCAGGGGGAATCAGCGTGGATATTGACGGGATTTTGTGAGTCTGAATTTTGGAAATCTCCCCATTCCAGACCTCAGCCCATGCTCAGCTCCGAGCAGTTCTGTCCCTTCTTGCAGCATCAACACCTGCCCCCAGCCAAGATAATTCCCAAGAGATCCTGGTGTGGAACAATTCCCCGTCCCCACGTGCTCTGGGCAGATGGGATTCATTGCCCTGCTTCCCAGATGGAGAAATTCAGGCAAAAGTAAATAAATGTCTGGTTTGAATTCATTTAATGAGCGCATGAGGAGCTTCCAGGAGCCTTGGGGTTTAACCCTTTCTGCTCCATGATGGTGGGGAGGGCTGGGAATGTGGCTTCACCTGCAGAACCACCTCTGGATTGTGAGATGAGCTGCCAGGACACAGCAGGTGCTCTGGGAGCAGAGCTTGGAGCCTTCCCTGGCTCCTGCCTTTGCTAAGTGCTGATGCTCCAGTTGCCATCAAACCCTGCACCACACAATCTGAGACCCTGTGAGCAGGAAGTCTTGGGACACCCCCCAGGAACCCCTGGGGACTCTCTACAATGAGACCCCACAGGCACAGAGTCACCTCAGCACACACCAGCACCAGATGTCACCTCTGTGACCACATCTCTTTCTGCTGGCCACAGATTCTTCCATATAAAGCCTCAGCAGTGCCTGCTGTGTGTTATTTATGGTCCCTCACACACACGTGGAGCCCGGGGGCCGCCTCAGGCCCAGCTGGGAGGTTTTCCCCCTATGAAACACAAACACAAGAGCTCCTTGTTCAGAACTGGCTCTGCATGGCCCCTCCAGCCTCATCCCTCTCTTGGGCTCCCAGCACACCTGCATTTCACCTGTAGCTACCTGGACATCTATTGCCTGTTCCTGTGTTTCCCTCTGGCTCTGAGGTTGATGGCAGCAAGCTCTGGAATGCCAGCAAGCAGCTCAGCACGACCTGGGCATTCAGTCCACTTTTTAAGCCATTTCCCTGTTGTAACAAGCCCTGACCCTCTGCCTGTGCCATGTTCATGGCTCAACCAGCCTTAAATCAAATTGTCCCTCCCCGTCTCCAGGTGCTGACAGAGCCAGGCCAGGCATCTAACCACGCTCTGTCAGGAAATTACCTCCACTGAGGGGGGAAACCCAGAGAGAGCAGGATTTTATCCCAAATTCCCTGAGTCAGAGCAGCCCCCATGCCTGCTGTGGGCACCACTCTGCCCAGTGCAGCTCTGGGATGTCACAGGGGATGGCAGGAAGGAAGGCTCTGGCCTGGAGAGCTCTCCCTGATGGATTTATGGAGACAAAAAGCACAGGGGGGGCGTGCAAGGACAGCCAGGTGCTGGCTCAGCCTGACAGTCACATCCGATTACCTCCAATGTCAACACCGCGTTAAACCCCAAAGCCCAGCAAGGAGAAGAGGGGCAGTAGAGGAGGCACGTGTTACACCAGGATGTTGATCCGGGGTCAAATTTCCCCGTTTTCCTCTCGGCATGGAGGAAAAAATGCAAGAGATCGACCTGTAAATGGCTCGATTCCAGTTGGGAGAGCAGAGTTATTTCCAAATAGCGAGTGAGCAGGTGGGAACAAGGCAGTGTTGGGCTCAAGGACGGAGGAGAGGCACAGAAGGGAGCCGGCACTGCTGTCGCCTCGGCGGAAAGAGGTTTGAGGGCTTAACTCTCGCTAAGTGAATCCTTTCCTGTCTCCACGCTGGGAAAATGTCTCCCAGCAGAGCTGACTAGGAGAATCGCTGTCAGAGCCGACCCCGAGCCCGAGCCCGACCCCGGCCGGGTCCCGCCGGCGCCAGCCCGGGGAGGAGAAGCCCCCGAGGAACCTCCCGGGCCCGGCTGGCGCTGGAGGGGCGCTGGGAAGGGCCGGGGCTGCGCCTTTCATATGCAAAGGGAGGAAGGGGGGATGGGAAAGGAAACTGAAACCGATCCTACCTCCTTCTCCGAGATGTAAAGCTGATCTCCCTTCAGAACCACATAACGGTTTTTCCAGATTTCCCTAAAAATGCCTTTCCCGCAAAATTTCCGCACCCAGCCGACCTTCTCCGGCTGCACAGGTTGCTGGTTTCCATCCTGGTTCCCCTAACACAAAGCGAGAGGGAAGAAAATGGGGGAAAACGCGATTATTCTTGGTTTTACACTCCTTTTCTCCCTCCTTCCCTCTTTGCCCAACTTTTGTCTCCCCCTCTCTCCGCCGAGGCCGGGACCGAGTCCTTCCCCGGGGTCACTCCAGGGGGATTTTTGTGCTGCAGACACGAAGCGACAGTAGCAGGAGGAGCGGGCAGGGTTCCCTCCGCGGTTATATAAGACAGGCCGGCGTCTCTATCGTCTCATCCAACGGGCATTTACCCATGGAAAGGGGAACGGGAGGGGGATGGGCGGAATTTAAACCAGCTGGTTTGTTTTTTTTTTTTTTTTTTTTTTTTTCTGCGAANGGAACGGGGGGGGGATGGGCGGAATTTAAACCAGCTGGTTTTTTTTTTTTTTGTTTTTTTTTTTTTTACTGCGAAAATCGCGTTTTGGAGCTTTTTATGAGCAATTAATCCAAGAGGTGAAATCTACGGTTGGTTTCTATCAGAGGTGTCTCCGTAGGCAGCGATGATCGGATCGCTGGGCGCAGCACACAACACGGCAAAGAGCGACGGATTGATGGTGCCTCCGGATTTTATCGTTTCCTTGTGTTCCAAGATGAAAACTGCCTGCCTGCATCACCCAGTGTCTGCGGCGGGTGCGGGAGGCAGGAGGGGCAGAGGCAGGAGCAGGGCCGGGCGCAGGGTTTGGGTCTCTTTGGATCTGCTTGGGGGTCTGTGCTCTTTCTGCGGGGGGGGGGAGCAGAGCCGAAGCCACCAACCGGCCCCGGAGAGACAATCCCCCCTCCCCAAAACATCCCGGAGCCTCCCTCACCCCGCCTTGCCCAGGCGAAGAACCGAGATTCTCTACTCACCCTTTTTGCAGAATTATTTTTTTTCATCGTTCCTTGGTGCGCTCGGAGGCGATTTGGGGCGGGGGTCGCAGAGGGGCTCCCGCGGCCTCCTGGCGCGGGGGAACACCCGGGATCCGCGCTGCCGCCTTCGCCCCGCGTGCCTCAGGGCCCTCTCCCGTTACACGGCGCCCGGTCCGGCGCTCTGAGCCATCGCCAGCGCCGCCGCCGCGTCCCCCCCCGCCGCCACCATCCCGCAGCTCGGGGGGCTGCGCTGGGCTGCGCCGGGCTCCCGAGCTCCATCTATAGCCGCGCGGCCGTGACGTCGGGGTTCGCGGCACGGGGCGAATCGCAGCCCACGAGGGTTTTTTCTTCTTTGTCTCTGACTCACCGGGGACGCGGGTCCGTGGGGCAGCGGGCGCGGGGCGGGCGGCGCCTCGCTTGGTGTCCCCCATCGGGGCCCAGCCGCGTTCCCGGCGGTGTCACGGGTCACCGGGAAACTTCCTAGGAGAGGGGAAAGCAGCCGGGTGGCACTGGGAGGGTTTTCTCCCCTAAAGGTGTTGGGAAGTGGGAACAAATCTCTCTGGGGAGCGGAGCTGGGAGGGGGCTGGAGGAAGGGGTCGCTTCCAGCACGGAGGGTCTGACAGCCAGGATTCAGCTGGATTCAGAGCATGGCTTCCAAAAGTCAGGAGACACTCGGCTTCCTAAAAAAAATGCCATTTTTGGGCTTATTTTGTCTGTCTCTTTCACGTCCTGCAAGAAATAGATTGATCTCTCATCCATCAGTAGATCAGCTTTCCAATGACAGTGTCCATCCCATCCCTGGACAACATCCCCCACCCCCGATTTCAAGTTGTAGTTTCACCCCAGTACTCTGGAATTCATGCACGCAGAGTCCTAGGGATGTACTTGAATTTTGGGGCATTTCCAGAGCTTCTGTGAGTGTTTGTATCCCGTTCTGAGCATTGGCATTTTTGCCATGAGCTGTGGATGCAGTGGATACCTGAGAATACCTGGGACAGAGACACAAGTCACTCTCTTCACCAAATCCAGGGGTTGCCTTTTTGTCCTGTGCCTGTGCAATCCTGAACTCCATGGGGCCTAGGACCAGCATTTGCCATCTCCGTGCCTCAGTTTCCCCTTTTACCCCACATGGCCAAAGTTTGGTCCAGGCAGGGCTGATGGCAGAGGGACAGAGCCCTCAGTGTATCCCCAGGACAGCACAGAACCTGCCAGTTTATTTAATGACATTTTTGCCTTCCAACTGGACTTGTCCTTCCTCACATCCTGTTTTTGGTGGCCAGGGCCTGCAGAGCACCGGCTGATGGCCAATACCAGATGGCACAGTGCTGGTGGCAGTAGGACAGCTCTGTTGTGCCCTTTGGATCCAGGGCCCACGCTCTTCCCAAGTATCCTCTGGTGCCAGGGAAGTTGCCCTGAAAGCACGGCAGGTAACACACCTGCACACAGCTCCCCATCCCTGGGAGCAGGGATTCAGCTGCAGTTGGAATCCTCGGGCTGTTCTGACAGTGAGTCACGCTGTGAAGGATGTGACCAATGATTCAGAGCTGGAAACATCAACAATTTACAGGGAAGGAAGGAGATAGGAGGGAACCCATCTCCCTTTTCTGTACCAGAAACAGGAGGCTGCACTTGCAGCAGTGAGGAAGGCTGCTCCCCAGTGGGACAGGTGACATGGTCAGTGCAGCTTCTCATCCTCATCCCCGTCCCCATGGGCAGAATGAAAAGCCTCTCCAAGGTGTGTTTGTGTCTCTCCCTATATTCACATGCCCCCTTTGCTACCCCTGGCCCTGATGCTGTAGCTGCTCCTTGTGTTGATCCATAATAAACAGTTGCCAAAATCGCCTCTCCTTGCAGAGCAGATCAGCAAACTCTTGGTTTATTTATGTATTTAACACCCCACACACAGCATTTTGCCTCTGGATATCAAGTGTGAAGCTGCTGCCTGGAAGGCGAGTGCAGTTTAATTAGGACACAAGCTTTTCTGTGTCTCTGATGACAATTACAGTGTTGGTGTCTGGGGAAGGGGCTGCTGGGGGAGTAGATGGGGCAGGGGGCTGCCCAGGATCCTCTGACAGCTGTGACTCAGCTCAGGCTGTCAGAGACCTGAGTCACCTGTAAGGGGGAATTCTTGCGGTTCTGCCTGTCCCAACAACCCAAAATCCACCAAAAATTCACTGTACAGGTGCCCACCCCTGGCTGAGGGCAGAGAACCCCCCCAGCACAAGCTGTATTCTCCTCTCCCTTCCCCAAAGAGCTGCCCAGGACCCCCAGGGCCAGGTCCCCTCCTCCCTGCAGGGCTTTTCTCTCTCCCACATCAACGGGACTTAGTTGTGATGCCAAGATAATTCCCAGGGATTTAGGAGCTCATTTCATTTGATCTGGCTTGTTAATTCCCAACCAAGTGCTGATTAGAGGCCAGGGAGCAGAGCTGGAAACGCACTTGCAGGTTCCTTGGTGTGGTCCTGGAGGGGAGCAAAAGCTCCCACAGAGGCTCAGGCTGTAACTGCACCTTGTGGCATTGGGAAAGGGAAAGTGGGAATCATCCAGCAGACAGATTCGGCCAAAGTGGGGGATTTAATAGGATTCAACATATACAGACAACAGAGCAAAGGGCTCCTGTGCCCACCAGCCACACCCCCACAGCTGCTCCCCCAGCATGGGGCAGCTCCTCATGGGATTCATCAATGGCATCCCATAAAGAGCCAGGAGCTGCAGGGATTCAAGGCTTTCCCAGGCTCTCCTCAGGTGACCATCCCAGTCCTGGAGCTGTTTGTGAGGGGACAATGAGGAGCTGCAGTGGGGGCACATCCTTGCCCTTGGGCTAGCGCCAGCTCCAGCATTCGCTGCCATTCTGGGTGTGGAGGGGAAGCTCCGGCTGCAGGGCAGGAACATCCTGCTCTGCTCTGGTTTGGGAAAGCTCTGAATGTGCAAAAAGTACTCATTCCTCCAGGGTTCATCGTCGGCTGCTGGACCTTGGTGGGCCTTGGGAGCTGTCAGTGCTTCGACCGCGGAATCCCGCGGCTGTGACCTCCTCCAGGAAGCTGCCAGGAAAGGTTCAGGTCAGTGGAACAAGGGACAGAGATCTGCACATGGCACCCTGATACTTGTCCAAGAGATGTCCAAGGCCAGAGGGGCTGTGACTGTCCCCAGCACAAGCCTCAGGTCTGCTGGCATCACCCACCCACGGCTGGGAGCAGCTCCCAAAGGCAGGAATGCTCCCAGCAGGAAGGATGCTGCCCGAGGAGAGCATGGTTCCTCTGCCAATGAGACACCACGGCCATTCCCAGGCTGACTCATCCCTCAGTGTGCTGATCAGGTGATCTCAACAGCAATGCTTAAAAAAAACACCCAAAAAGATAAAGAAATACAAACCCAAGATATGTCACAAATCCTGCAGAAATGGGAATCCCCTAAACCGGGGCTGGAGCAGCTCTTCCTGCCCAGGTTGTGAATCTTGAGGGGTTTGAAAAATAGTAAAACCCTCAAATCTCCTGCAAAACCCTGCAGCAACAGCCAGCTCTGAGTCCCATCAGACACAGCTGGGAGGGGGCACAGTCAGGGCACTGCCCACAGTGGCACCAGCTCTGGCACAGACTCTGGTACCTGCCTTTGTGTTCCAGCCTGAGCTCTCCCTCCTCCAGGTTATTTTTAGGCACTAGAACCAGGCAGAACTGAGCTCTGGCAGGGAATGACTGGTGTTTTCAGGGTCTCTGGTTCTGTTCTGTCTGGAGCAGGTTGTGCCTGTGACCAGTGACCTCTCAGGGTCCCTTGGCACGGCCTCTCTGAGCACATTCCCAGTCTGGAGTGACTGGAGGCAAGAGCCAAACTCCCAGCTGCCCTCCAGGGATGAGCTGCACCACAGCACAAATCACCCCTGCAGATCCTGCAGGAACAGGTGAGGACCCAGCACAGGCATCTGCAGGTACCTCCACAGCTGCTCCACCCAAGCAGGGCCTGGAGATGGAAGTCCCAGGAGAAATGAGCCTTGTGCAGCGAGGAGGGTCCCCAGGAGGATCCGGTGCCACCACTGTGGCTGTAACTGGGTAACTGGGTCAGGCCCCACATCCTGGGATTAGTCCCAGCAGGTTCCTCTCAACCTGCCCAGGATGAGTCAGCCCCAGCACCAGATGTTCCTGGCAACCCTTTTTATCCGATTATTGATCCTCTGTAACCCTTTCTCCTCCAAACCCTGCGGAATTGCTCTGGAATCCCTAAGAACAGAGAGGATTCTCCATCCTTTGGGCCACCCCTCTGGGCCCACAGATGTTGGTCCCAGTTCCAGCAGGGAGTAAGAACAATGGGACCAGGATTAGGTGCTTACAGGGCTGCTCGGTGCATTAACACCCAAATCCCCTTGTTTCTGGTGACATATCTGCCCTAATCCCACGAGAATCAGCAAGGCCACGGATTATGTGAGGGGTTGGGACACACTAAAACCTGGCTTTCCTCGTATCAGACACCTCAGGGATGTGCTGAGATATCCCTGATCCTAGGGCACTGTGCTGGAATCGTGGATAACAGCAGACAAGAGACAGTTTTATTGTCCTTCCATCCTCAGGGAAACCTTATCCAAGGGAAAATTGATCATTTAGGACAGGGCTGTTTCAGAACAGGCTCTTTGCTGTCCTCCCCAGGCCACATCCAGCCCTTCCAAAGCACCAGCCTTTTATTTTCCTTCCCCCCGCCGCCCCCCACTTCATTCTTTGAAATGCAAATTTGGATACAGAATCCCAGTTTTTCTGTAAATAATTCAGGGACTGCACAGCAGCAGAGCCCAAACCAGCCCGGGTGGCTCCTAGCAGCACCAATGATGGAGCTGTAGATCCTGAGCTTCAGCAGCAGTTCAGGATTTTCCCACCATCCCACACTGAGCACTGGGAATCTGGAGAGAATTCCTGCTCTCTTGCCTGGCCAGCAGCAAGCTGTGCCGATGGGAAGCAATTCCCACTGTGACTTCAATTCTCTCCTGTGCCCAAAGTGAGTAATGTGGGTTCACGAAAAGTTATTTGTATTTATAAACCAGACATTTCCCACTAGGAATTCCATACTGACAAGGATCTTTGCCCACCTTCAGCAAAGCAGCTGCAGGTTCATTCAGTGCTGAACTCCTATGTGCTGCTCTGCCTTCCCACTGTTATGAACTAGAAAAACCCTGTGGAAAACTGTACTTGCCTGCCCTTGAACTCATGGAAACGCAAGTTAAACCACCAGCTCAGGGATCTGTCCCTGAGCCACCATGAGCAGAGCTGGGTCTGGAGCACTGACACCCATTTCCATGTGGGGATCTCTCAGGCATCCCAAATTCCTGCCATGCCATCAGTTTTGCAGGCAGGATCTGCAGAGGGGCGGACTTTACCTCCTGGTGTTGTGGATGGTGGTCCCACCCAGGACGATGCGGACGCCGGGGTTGGAGCGGTTCAGGTTGAACACAGCCAGAGCCTCCTCGTAGGTGGCCCCTCCGATGAGGAACACGATAATGTCCTGAGGCCTGGGATAAAGGCACAAAGCATGGAATGGTGTGGGTTGAAGGCACCTAAAAGCTCATCTCTCACGGACACCTTCTACCAGACCAGGTGGATCCAAGCCCAGTCCATCCTGGCCTTGGACACTTTCTGGGATGGAGCAGCCACAAATATTGAGTTGGGATCAGACAAAGCCAAGGATAAATCCTGCACCTTGGAGGCAGTGATCCATGATCCCAAGGGTGCCTCCTCCAGACCCTCTCTCATCCCTGTGATGTGCCAGCCTCGGAGCTGAAAACAACCCACTGAATCCCCCAAAACCTCTCCTCTCCTAAACTTTCAGCCACAGCCATGAGCAGCCTCCAGCAGCACCACCCCGATCCCTGCGGATCCACAGGCCATGTTTAATGCATGACCTGCTGGGGCTGGGAAGTCAGGATCGATTCTGGAGTCAGGCAAGGACACGGCGCTGCCTTGGAGCTCCCAGGCTCGGAGCTTGATCAGGAACTGCCAGGATTTGTGCCTCAGTTCACCCGAGGGGACATTTCCCAGCCAGCAGGGAAATGTGGGATGGGCGAGGGAAGCCAAGCAAGAGGAAGGGGGGAAAGGAGGGAAGCGCCTTCCTCCATCCCAACACAAACTCAGCTGTGCTGTGCACATCCTGCTTTCAGTGAGCTGCTCCTTCCCTCTCCTGTAACCACCCTCCCAATCCCTTGGAAGGACAAACACCAGGGATTTCTTTCTTGGATCACTGCATGGACAGCATGACCCGGGGCAAAGCTGTTTCTGCCTGCTTGGGACACAGGCACAGAGGGAGCACGTTGGCCACTAGATTTCCATGGATCTCCACACCACTTCCAGCACAAGGGGATGTAGGAAAACAGGGAAAACTCATGGAAAAGATGAGTGCAGTCCCTTCCCAATGTGATCTGTATCGCCACTAACCACCCAAAGCCCGTCTCCTCACAGTCTGGGTTAGGTCTGCATGACTCTCTCTACTGGCTCAAACAGGAGAGCTGCAGCTGGACTGTTTTTGGCAATCCCCAAACACCAGATGGCACAGCCACCACAGAGCCAGCTCTGACGAGCGAGGGCTTCACCCTTCACCTGAGCCTCCCAACGGGAATGGCACATTTGAGCAGCAAGGCAAGCCAGGATGAGACATATCCCAGTCCTGGGAGCCTTCAAGGGAACATTCTTGGGGAGACAAGACTTCCACATCCAAGAGATTTCTGTGCCAAGCTCCAGTTCTGTCCACCATCAGTCCAACCCCGCTGTGGGGACAGCAGGGCTGTCCCCATGCCAGGGGCAGTCCCAGTGCCCCAAAGGCCCCATGTACCTGTCCCGGAGTGTGTTGGGGCCCAGGTAGGGATACTGGCTGTCCTTGAGCTTTCCCTTGATGAGCTGGTCCAGGGTTTCCTGGAGCAGGGGCTGGTGCTGGGTGTACACGTTCTCGATGCCCTGCAGCCAGAGAGAAGCTCTTTAGGAAGTGGCCCAGCAAGGAAGGAGGATCAGCAGAGGCACAGCAGGTGCCTACCCCTGAATTTAGGATTGAGAAGCTCTCCAGCAGCTCACTCTCATTGTTCTCAGTGGAATCAGGCCCCAAAGCCACTGCCCTCTCTGTGAAACCCCAGTCGTGAGCCAGCAGCCCACAGCATTCCTGCCAGCCCTGCTCCTCCTCTGGGCTGCAGTTTTGGTTGAGTCTGTCCCCATTTCCCCAGGGCAGCTCGGTACCTTCAGGCCTTTGAGGAACTGCTTGGTGATGGCCACGGCATCCTTGGGGCTGAAGAGGTCACTGCCTCGGACCCGCTTCCCTCCATACTCCACCACGGCAGACACCAGCTGTGCAGGGAGAGGCCAGGAGCCCTGTCAGCCTGGGAACTCCTTCCAGGAGTCACTCACACGCCTCATGGAGGTGTGGAATGGGGACAAGGAGCCACGGAGGCCATCCCAATGGAACTGCACATGGAGGTGAGGGGGCAGAGCAGCAGCATCCCCACGCCCCCCAGCCCGCCCCGACCCTCCTGCTTGAGGAGAGGCTTCATCTCCATCGCCTGCAGCAGCTCCATCAGCTCCTCCACACGAGGTGACATCATCCCTCTCCTCCACCTCCTCCCCAGCTGCTCCTGGCACTGCTGCCTGTTCCCTCCTTGCCAGCTCCTCTCCATCCCCAGCCCCTCGCTGCAGCCACTGCCTGTGCTGCAGAAGCTGGGGAAAGTGGGGGAGGAAAAGAAGAGAGGAAGCACATCCCAGGCCCATGTACGTGCCACACTCCCCTCCCAGCAGGTTCCTGCCATCCTTTCTTTATTAAATTCTTCATAATATCACAGAACTACAGGCTAGTCAGGAGTGGAAGGGACCTCTGGAGTCCAACGTCCAACATCACCGACTTAGCAAATGGAAATCAATAGAGTCAATTATTTAAAACACCTTTTAAAGCCACACCCACAGGTCCCAGCCAAGCTCAGAGCTCTGTGCAACAACGCAGCCCTGGGCTGACCCGGAATAAGCAGGTTTAACCCCAAAGAGCAGCGATTCCCCCATCCTGTGGGACATCGGGGCTGCCTCCGTCCTGCCCTGCCCCGCCCCGGGGTTACCTCGTGGTACCTGCCCCCCCCCGGGGTTACCTCGTGGTACCTGCCCCCCCATCCTGCCCCACCCCGGGGTTACCTCGTGGTACCTGCCCCCCCATC
>VWZV01009564.1:0-10886 GCA_013397155.1 Irena cyanogastra | reverse complement strand
CCCCGGGGTTACCTCGCGGTACCTGCCCCCCCATCCTGCCCCACCCCGGGGTTACCCCGCGGTACCTGCCCCCGTCCTGCCCCGCCCCACCCCGGGGTTACCTTGCGGTACCTGTCGGTGCCGCCGCGGGCGCGCAGCTCCTCCAGCAGCGCCGGGAGGCCGCTGCTGCCGTGGCGCTCGTAGCGCAGCGCGTAGAGCATCACCAGCCGCGCCGCGTCCAGCTCCGACACCCGCGGGCTCTGCAGCAGCCGCCGCACGCTCTGCGGGACACAGGGCACTGCTCAGGGACACATGGCACTGCTCAGTGACACACCGGACTGCTCTCGTGCCCACACAGCCTGAGGGACAAGGAGTCTGCCTGCCTGCACTGCTGCCACCGTCTTATCAGTCGCTTATCAGTCACTTATCAGTGTCACTCATCAGACTGGTTTCACTGATGTCGCTGCTGCCACAGGGGCAATGCAAGAGGATCCAGTTGTGGCACAAACCCCACAGCCCGCCTCCTTGGGTGTTTCACAGGTGGATTTACTGGAGTACAAGTTGGTTTTGGGTCTTTCCATGGAACTGGGAATTCACAACCCACCTCTGATGAGTCCTGAGCCCCTTGTGGTGCTGCAGGAGGGGAAAGTTGTGCACAGGCACTTTCAGACACCTCCAAGCTCTGCCTGGGTCTTTCCAGCTTGAGCAGAGCCACCCCACAGGCTCCACCACTATAGTGGCTGCAACAAACCTCTCAGGCAATCCCTCCAACTCCATTTCCTTTTTGGAAGGTGCAAGGCAGAGGCATCAAAGTCTCAGCAAACCTTTGGATGTGAGATGTGGAGGAACAAACTGCACATTTAGAAGCAAAGGAGGGAAGGAATCAAAGCATGGAAAGAGAGATCTCAGCTACAGGGAAGAGCAGGGATCTGTTATCACTCCTGATCTGCTGCTCGATTCACCACCCTGGCCCAGATGTTTGTTGGCATCTGTTTGACCGATGCTGACTAGTGACAAAAACACAGCATAAAATCCTGGCTGTGAGGAGGATCAAGAGGAATTTCACCATTCCAGGTCAGGAATTCCACCTGTGAGAGGAAAGTGGAGCCCCAGGGAGGTTCCTGTGCTGGCAGTGCCAGGATCAGCAGGAAGCAGAGAACAGAACAGCCATTGTCCATGGGAGGAGCTGGGATTCCAACCCTTCATTCAGCTCCCAGGGCTCATGCACTGTGTCAGGGTTAATGAGAGCCCAGGGGAGGAAGAACCCCAATGTCCCAGACTGGGGAGGCCCCAAGGCCACCAGAGATCCAACAATCCCTGACGTGACATCAGAGGAGAACAATTCCACCCTTATTCTGGGCTCTGGCTGCTGCTTCTTGTCCTGTGGCCTTGCGCCTCTCGCTGCCACTGGGAGCTGCAGCAGGGACAGCCCAGGGTGGGGTGGCTGCAGGGACAAAAATCCCATGTACAGGGGTTTCCATTTACTTCCAAGCTGCTGCACATCTCCCAGTAGCTCTTCAGGCACAGGGCTGGAAGGAAACTGAGGCAGCATTTCTGCTCTAAAAGTGCAGAAACGCTGCTTGTGTAGAGCAGGACCAAGGTGACCCCAGGAACACCAGGACTGGCCTGGCACCAGCTCTGTGCTGTGTATATTCCATCAAAAATCATGGCTCGTGGTGCAGGGAGGGAGCAGACTGGGAATATTTGACTTTTAGACTGCAACAACCTGAGCTGGAGACAGTGATACAGCATGAGGACCTCAGAGGCTGCTTCCAGCAAACACATTTCTGGCTGCATTCCCAGTTCCACACTCAGCCATGTAAATCCTGCCAGACACCAGCTATGGAATCCCATCCCTAAACTCACTGGTCCATAGGGAAGCCTCAGCCCAGGGGATGGGAGCACTCTGGGGACAGTCCAGTGTTATCCCCTCAGCCCCCATCTGGAGTTCACAGTCACAGAGGTGGGGAAGAAATTGATCTCAAACCTGCTGGAGATGCTTTTCCTCATTTCCCAGTCCCTCTGCCTCCCCAGTGCCATGCAAGGGTCTGTTACGTGTTGGGAATCCCCCTCTGCTACTGAAAATCAAGGAATCATTTCTCAGAAGTGAGTGGCTGCTCCAACCCTGCTCTGAGCCAGCCCCATCCCAAAGCTGCTGTTGAACACCAGCCCAAATCCATCACCACTGACTCTGCCAGACCCTGCTCTGCTCACGGCACAAGGGGCCACACTCAGCTGTCACAGAGCCTCCCTCCAGCTTTTCCAGGCCTCTCTGCCAAAGAAATCTTGGATCTAAGAGTCTTTCCACTGGCTTTTCTTAAAAAAATAGGTAAAGACAATTCCATGGATTCCAGCTCTTCTCCTGCCCAACAAACACATCAGCTCCTGCATAGCGTCTGAGGTTGTTTTATCCCGGTGCCTGCCAGAAGCCAACTGTCTGAATATAATGAAAGAATGTTGGATTGTGGGATGTAAGGACAGGATTTGCAAAGATGCTTCTCTAGCCAGTTATTAACGATGACTCATTCCCATCTGAGCTGAGCACCGAGGAACAATTCCACATGCAGTGTCCCTTCCCAAGGGTATCCACACACAGAGCTCCCACTGCCTCCCAGCATCAAATCCCACTCCCAAGGGAGTGAGGGGATGAAACCCCCCGATGCACAGGCAGGGTGAGTACCTGGAGGGCACTGGAATGGTCACTCTGGCAGGCCAGCTCCTGCTCCACCTCTGACACCTCCAGCAGGTTCCGCTCCGCCACGAGCCGGGACAGTTCCCCCACCACTGTCACATGCTTGGACACTGTGCCTGACATCTTCTTGAACTGAGGGTAGTTCTCCACAAAGGCCTGTGATGGGAAACTGAGGCAGTGGGTGCTTCCAGGGAAAAGCAGGAGATAGAAGATGGGTGCAGCCAGCCATAAACTGTACAAATTCCCAGCAATCCAAGCCCTGTGCAGGTGTGCAGAGGATCAGATACCCTGATCTCAGGAGCCCACAGGATTTCTCTCATTACCAGGAGATTTCTGGGAGAGATGTACTTTCTATTTACTCCTAACATTAAAGGATGGGACTCAGCTGGGATGGACTTTGTCCATACCTTCATATCTGCTATGGACTCCAGCTTCTGCTGCTCCTTTGGCTTCCTCTTCTGGAAATCCTCCATCAGGTTCTTGATGTTGGTGCCAATCTCGGCAAAGTTCAGGTACATGTTCTGTGTGGAACAAGACAAGAAGCAGAGGGAAACTCACTTGACAGAGTCTTGACCAAGGAAGAGCCTTGAGCAGCTGGAAGAAGGTGGCTCCATCCCTCAAAATCTGCAGCAGGGTTTGAAACCAAACTACAAACACGACACGTTATCTCACATCAGATGTCACTGCTGCTGCACACTGATGGTCACAAATGGCACATCCCTACCCTGAGGCTCAATGTCATCAGGAAGCTCCTTTCCCATGGCAAAGCCCCAGATCTGGGTGCTGGTGAAGCCCCCCTGGGACACCTACGTTGGCGTAGAACTCATCGTTCTCGGCTGACAGGACGACCTCCCGCAGGTCCTTGCTGATCCCCGGCACCCGGGACAGGTCGATGCGGTTGTTGTTGATCCCCAGCAGCTCGTGCACCATGGCCTGGTACGTCCACTGCCAGGGGACACAGGAAGGCAAAGGGATGACCTTGGTGAGACACAGCACTGGGAAATCAATGGAGTTCAGCTGAACCCAGGCAGAGCTGCTCCTGCTACCCCAGGACACACAGCAGAGTCCGGGAGTGTGTCCCTCAAACCAGGCAGGATATTCCAATGAAAATAAATATCACTGATAAATAATCAGATGGGGAGACAGTGCACAGGGAAACCACCCCCCTCCAGAGCTATTCCAGAATCACAGTGTCATGGGATGGTTTGGGTTGGAAGGGACATTAAACACATCCTGTTCATGGCAGGGACACCTCCCACCAGATCAGGAATTCCTGCAGGTACCTTCAAATGAGATCGAAGAGGGATGGGGATTAACATTCCTGTTCCAGCTCCTCTGTTGGCCACCAAACCCCCCAAGTTTCTGCATAGGCAGGGAGTGCCCACAGTTCCACTGCAGAATTCCCTACATGCTCCACTGGCAGGAGCATTTCTGCACATCAGGAGTTTCTATTTTTATCCTGAGAAGTCTAATAATAACCCAGAGAGAACAGTGACAGCTGATCAGAGCCCTGCTGTGCCCAACACTCCATTTACATCCCTGGGAATCTCTTTGGGATAGGAAATCCTGAAACAGCAGATAACGCCTGATGCTGAGCACAATCCTAAACACCACAAAGCAGGTGTGAGCTGGGCTGTGACAGCCACACCCCTCTGTGACACAGATGTCACCTCCAGCTCCTGCAGAACCGGTGTTACAGCAGCTCTGGGGCTGCTGATCCCACCCAGGTGCAACTCTTGATGCCCAGGTTCCAAGGGAACCCCACAGAAATGAAGGGAGACCAACAGATCCTGCCAGGATCTGCAGCACAGCATGGAACAAATAAATCTAATAGCTCCCAGCAAATCCATCAATAACAGAGAGACTCAGCAGGGCAAGGTCACTCGACAGCTGTGTGCTGCCCACAGCCCTACAAACAACCCTTGGGAAAAGCCCTGCCAAGCACTGAGGCTCCAGAAGCCACCCAAAAGTGCTGGTGGCCCTATTTTCCAGGGTGCTGGGTCCATCTGCCACTGAAATCAGCACAAACAACCCCCACTCAGGTCTGGAAAACCTAGCCAAGGGATAAAAGAGGGATTTTGCAGGGATTAGGGGTGGGAAGCAACACTTTTCTCTCCTCCATCCAACCCATGACCTGCCAGGGGTAGAACTCCAGCTGCTGCAGGATTCCCAGCCCTGCCCCAGCCTGGCACACCTGGGTGTGACTCACCTGGTTCAGGAGTGGGGTGATGGCATCGTCTGACCTGTCCAGGATGAGGAGCAGGGGAGGGACCTCGGTGCGCCGAAAGTCAAACAGCTCATACTCCTTCGTGATCACTTGCTGTGGAGAAATGGGGAAAATCCCACTTGAATGCCTGGAAAAGGCTCCCTCTCAGTGTGGACTCAGGCACAGAGGGAAGGGAGGGTGAAACCCCAACTGTGCTGCTTTGTCTGCAACACCAGGGAGAAGCTGAAGGCCCCAGGGAACTGGGAGCAGGACTTGACCTGCCCAGTGCTGGGCCTCAAAGCAAATGATAGAATTTACAGGAATTGACTGAAAACAGGTGTTTCCCTCCTGTGGATCCACATGTAAAAAACTAACTGAGACTGAATTCACCCTAAAGGGACGTGCTGTGGGTTGCTCTCACCTTGACACACTCGGCCAAGCGCTTCGCTGGCTCCGAGGAGAGCTGGTAGCGGATCATGGGGCACTTCTTCAGGGACAGCAGCAGAGCAGTGAGCCCCTGGGTAGTCCTGGTGAGCTGAGCCGGATCCCAGCTGCGGCCCTGGAAGGAAAGGCTGCACCTCGCATGGATGCACTGGTCCCAAACTTTCCCCCATCCTTGTTCCTAAGCTCTGAAGTCTCACAGGAAAGCAGAGCTGCACTGGAGCAGCAGGTACTCAGGGGCTGAACACGAATTCCCTGGTGTTCCTCTCCTTGCCAAGGCCCATTCCCCTCTGGCAGCCCCCCCATCACCCCGGGTTATGAGAGCTACATGTTACCCAAAGCAAGGACAACTCGCCGTGTTCCTACCCGGCAGCAGCCCAGGAGGTTCAGGGAGAAGACGTGAGGGTTCACCGCAATGTAGTCGCCATAGAACTCCTGGGGAGGGGAGCAGGACAGTCTCTGACCCTCAGCCCACGCACAGCCATGGGCCAGCACTGGCCACCCAGCCCCCATCACCACATGGACACACTGGTTTGGACCATCTTTCCTTCCCCCACCCCAAAACCCCAACCCTGCTGACAGGTCCCCTCCCATTGCTCCAGCGCCCAGCTCTTCATCAGCACCACAAACATGGAATCATGAAATTACTGACTTTGGAAAAGCCCTTTAAGACCATCGAGTCCAACTGTCCCTCCAGCACTGCCACAGCCACCACTAACCCATGTCCCCAAGTGCCACATCCACAGGGATTTGAACTAGACACCAAAAATAGCAGCAGCTGTGAGAGCACAGGGCACAGAGAAATGGGACCTTTTCTGTCTTTCACCTCTTCATCCCACATTTGTGTCCATCCCTCCTCCCACCCGGGTCTGTCATGCACCTCCTCCTCCCAGTGTTTGGCAGGCTGGACCTTCCCTTTGATTTTGAATCTGGATCTACCTAAAACATCCAAACTTCACCTGGACTTCAGCCACGACCTCCTGCTCATCAGCCTCGGCCAAGGCCTTCACATCGCTCTTGCTGATGACGTTGCTGAAATCTGGAAGGAAGCAGGGAAGGGACAGTGAGGCTCCATGCAGACCATGTGGGATGGTAGTCTGATCTCCTCTGGAGCAGGAGCAGATCCCACAGAGATCCTCCAACCCTGCACCTGCAGGTGTTGGAATCCTGAGCCACCTCCCAGGGATGCTCCCAACTCACTCCCTGCCCATCTCCCCAGCCTGCGTCCTGCAGAGCCACAATGACATCTAGAGGCCACTTCACCCAGTTCCTGGGATCCTACTGACTAATTCCTGGGCTGGAGCACTGGACTTCAACCCCAAGCCAGCTCTGCCTCATTCCCAAACTCATGGAACATTCCGTGGCATGAGCAGCACACGTGGGAAGCCCCTGCCTGATACACCCAGCATAGGAAGGTGTGATCTGCACTGCCTGTCCTACCCACACTGTGGAGCCTGTTCCAGATTTATGGACCTCCAGGACTGGAGGATTTATTGACCTCCAGGAGCCGTGGACTCTTCATACTCACAGATGAAGTAGACGCTGTACTTGGGCCTTCGCAGCTCCTGCACCAGGAGCTCCACGTTCTCCTGGATGGAAACAGCACCGGGGAGAGCAGAGTTAAGGAATACGGAATCATGGAATCCTTAAGGGTTGGAAAAGCCTCTGAGATCTTGGTGTCCAACCATTCCCCCAGCACTGCCAAGGCACCACGGACCCCTGTCCCCAGCTGCCACATCCACACCGATTTGAGCAATTCCATGGACGGTGGCTCCACCACTGCCCTGTGCCAGGGCAGGAATTTCCCTGAATATCCACTCTAAACCTCCCTAGCACGATTCGAGGCCGTTTCCTCCCCCTCTGCTCCATACCTTGGTGGGCCGCAGGAAGCAGATGGCCTTGAGGTGCTTCATGGGCTCCCTGTTGGGCGAGTCGAGGCGCTCGAAGAGATAAACCTCGCGCTGCAGGATCTCGGACTGGGTGTACACCACGCTCACGGCGCCGGTCTGAGGGCGGCAGGGGGGCAGCGCCCGTCACGGCGGCCCTGGGCCCGGCTCCCGGCCCCGCCGCCCTCCACGCTCCCGGCCCAGCCGCTCACCGTCTCCCGGTCCATCAGCAGCACCTTCATGCCGGGGCCGCTGTCCTCGATCATCTTGGACACGTACTGCCGGACCGCCAGCACCGCGTTCATCTTGGCGGGGATGCTCCTCTACCGGGCTGCCCCTGACCCGCCTCGGCCCCGCTTCGGTCCGGCTTCGGCCCACTTCGGCCCCGGCTCGGTCCCGCTTCGGCCTCCTTCGGCCCGGCTCGGCCCCGCCCCGCCCGGCCCCGCCGCCTGCTGGGAGCTGTAGTCCGGCAGCGGGAACGGCCCTGCCGGCAGCGCTCCCGGGTCCCGCAGCTCCGGCCCGTCCTTCCCCTCCCGAGGGACCGGAGCAGCGGAAATGGCTCGGCAGGTTGGAGCAGTTTGACACTGAACCCAAGCGGACTCACCGCAGGCACACTTAAACCCACCCAAACCTACCTTTAAACAACACAAACCCGCCCCAACCCGCACTAAATCCACCCTAAAACAAACCAAAGCCCACCCTAAACACACACTAACCCCTTCCAGGTCTACCCAAACCCACTCCAAACATCCCCAAATCCCCCCAGACCCACTCCAAGCTCTCAGGAAGGCTTGGCACACCCGAGGCTCCCCTGGGGTCCCCAAGGACAAAGGATGTGACTCGGTTTCACTGAACATGAGGCACAGCTGCTCCTGGAAACTCGGGGTGGTGCTCCCGACCAGCCCGGCCCCGCTAATCCCAGGAGCAGGACGCTGGGATTAGGTTCTATTCCCGGCGGGACAGAGCTGAGCCGGGGCCAGGCACTCCCCCGCTGCCAAAACCCTATTTATAGCGGGGGATAACAATTAATTAATGAGTATGTCCTGCCTTTCACTTCCAATTAAGCGGCTCCCCACTTCCTCTCAGAGTGATGGACATCTTTGTCTTCTTTAATCCTTCCATTTCCTGTCGAGATTTTACTTTTCATTCCCAAACACTTCAGGTCTTCTTTCCACGAGGCTGGGGAGTTTTGCACATGTACAGTTCTTCATAAAATCCCCAAAGATTTGAGTGGTTTAAATAGGGATTTACCTAGAAATATACAAGTCCAATATTTTCCGTCTTACGTTTTTTATTTCTTGCCTGATTTTGTTTCTCATATCCCAACTGATGCCTTAAGGAGTGTGTGGGGATACACACAATAACAGCAAATTGGGATTTAATTGCATCTGATTGATTTCTGGCCTTATTGTTAAATGATTCAGTGTCTGTAAAGTGCTGGTTTAGTTATTGTCCAGTTTCCTTGGAAATGCTTTTGGATTTTATTGGTAAACTAAGCAAACCCATCATCTCCCTTTAAAATCCATCTTTGTCCTTGTCTTTAGGGAAGGCAAACCCCTTCTTGTGCCATTTTAATGAAACGAATCACTAACCAAATCTCTGAGGCTTCTTGGTGGGATGTTCATACCTGGATTGCAGGTAAAACATTTTAAACAACTTTTATTCTGCAGAAATTTTACACTTTTCATTCCCCACAGGCCGATTGGCGGGGTGGGAGAACAATTCCATGTCCTGGGAGTGGTTGGAATAGTTTAGGCTGGAAAAGACCTCTGCATTTGCTGTAATCTTTAATTTAAACTTTCCTTAAGAATTTATTCACATATAATTTCTGTAAATAACCCTGATTTAACCTCCCCAATAAGTGCCCTGGGCCTGTCACCACCGGCCCGGCACGAGGACAGACATTGGTCCTTAAATTGAGGCAATAGGATTGCCTGGGATTATGGCACTGCTATTTTAAGAGATTGAATTTGGTGTCTATTATTTCAAAAGCAATGGATTCTCCACTCCTGATTCCAAGGAGAAATGGCCACGGCAGCCTGTGCCATCCCCGTGTGGGGACAGTTGTCCCTGTCGCCTGAGTGTGGCTCTGGAGGGACCAAGCAGCACCAAGGCCTCCCCTTTGTGGTAAATTCACCACAAAACCCTTTTTGCTCAGCCTGGCAATGTTTCTAACTGGAGCTGTCAGGAATGAGATGAGATTTTATCTCTATTTATCATTGTGCTGACCCTTCGCCATGGCTCCAGCAGGAGCAGGGTGGGAACGGGGTGAGATGGAAGGGGCAGGGATCACACTGGGGCACAGGGACACTCCAGAGGACAGGGACACCCCAGCCTCTTGCTGGGCACCAGAGACATCCAGCAGCACCCACGGTGTGGACAAACAGTGCAGCCAGCAGGGACAAACCCTGGGCCTGTCCTTTGTGCGCTGGACATTTCCCTGCCCTCGCACACAAACAATCCCTTTGTGCAGGACACAAACAAGGGCAGGTTCCTGGCAGGACACAAAGGATGGATTCAGCATCGGGATCAGCTGAGCTGTGTGCATGACGTGGCCTGTTTGTCACCAGCCCCAGCAGCCCCCGGCCACCACTGGCCACTGCTCCAGCCCAGGGCCTAGCCCACCTGTGTTTTTCCTTAACTGGAGTTTTTCTCCAGAAGGCTGAGTGGGAGATGGCCCAGGGGGCAAATTCACCAGCAAGGCTCCGTGGGAGCTGTGCCAGCACTTCCCGCCACATCCTGGTGGCATCGGCAGCCCCCTGCTCTGGCCACCAGGCCCTCGGGCTTGGCAACAGCGCTGGGACACACCGTGTGCTTCCGTGGGCACGGGGAATGTCACAGGGGACCGACCCCACACGGGGGTTTTGAGCCCTCAGAAGGGCCTCAGACTCTGTACAGGGAGTCTCAGGCCACATACAGGGGGTCATGGGCCCCTCACGGGGGTCACAGGCCCCTCATGGATGTCATGGGCTCCTCCCGGGGGTCTCAGGCCACATACAGGGGGTCACGGACCACTCACAGGGGTCTTTGTCCCCTCACGGGAGTCATGGGCCCCTCATGGGAGTCTCAGGTCCCTCACGGAGGTCACGGGCCCTCAGGGAGGTCACGGGCCCCTCATGGGGTCCCAGGCCCCTCACAGGGGTCTCAGACTCCTCACGGGTGTCCCAGGCCCCTCCTGGGGGTCTTCGTCCTCTCATGGGAGTCTCAGGTCCCTCCCGGGGATCTTTGTCCCCTCCCGGGGGTCTCAGGCCCCTCACAGGGATCTTAGGCCCCTCACTGGGGTCTCAGGTCCCTCATAGGGGTCTCAGGCCGCATACAGGGGGTTCCAGACCCCTCACGGGAGTCTCAGGTCCCTCCCGGGGGTCTTTGTCCCCTTACAGGGGTCCCAGGCCCCTCTCGGGGGTCTCGGTGCCGCCCCGCTGTCTCGCGACCTCTCCGGGGTCTCGGGGGGATCACGGTGACGCGCACCCCGTCGCGCCGCCAGGGGGCGCTCTGCTCCCCGCCGCTCCCGTGCACGCGCGNCGCGCGGCGGCGCCCCAGGGGGGCGTGGCCTGGCCTGGCCCTGCGCCTCCATTGGCCCCTCCCGGCACGGCCGCGTGCGCCCGCCAAAGCGTTCCGGGCGGGAACGGGGGTGGCGGCGCGTTCCGGGTGGCGCGTTCCGTTCCGCCTCCCCCCCCTCCCC
>VWZV01009559.1:4695-23610 GCA_013397155.1 Irena cyanogastra | reverse complement strand
TATATATATATATATGTATATGACCTGATCAGGTATATCATGTATTAGCCATATGCATGTAAAAATTAAATGAACCTAAGACACATACAGCATACAGCTAACCCTGTAAGCGACAGGAGCCTCCAGTGGAAACCAGAGGGAGGCTCCATATGTGCATGTCCTACCTCTTCCACCAAAGAGGATACACAGCATACAGGCAGTGACCTGATTGGGGCAAATCAGCAAGTGGGTGTATCAAATCACAGCTTGCTGTGTTTTCCAACACGCATATATAAATACATGCTCATAAGCAAAGCTTTCCACAGTTCTTGCATCTGTTCTCTGCAGCCATCTCTAAAACAACATTTCTTGTTGTGACACAGGCAGTAAATCCACAAATAACCAAGGTATTAGCTGCTGTATCATTGACCTCTGCTTATTAAACATTCAACCCATTTACTGCTACAAACCAAGGCATGTATTACTTATATTTCATCTTTTTATTTTTACATTTCTCACACACTTTTTCCCTTTCACTTTCCTACAAAAACTACCATGTCACACTGGTTGGGAATGCTTGGACTACACATTTATGTAATTGCTTCTCTCTTGTACTGAGTCATCCACTGTCAGCGGGTGAAAATGTTTAGTATCTCTCTATGCCACATGGAAACAAGCAGAAAGTAAGAACAATCCAGCAATTTCTCTTGACTTCTGCAGATGAAGTAGCAGCAAAAACATATTCCAAATATCTAGTGATTTCAGCTCTTCCATTAAGGGACTAAAATGTGTCATTAACACATGAAAGCCCTTCAAGTTCTACTGCTATTGCCTGGATGCAATATTTTCAGTAATAACTATATAACTAGTCTAGTTACCTTAAAAACAAACATGGACATACTTTGTACCTTCAGAGTATGGAATATGAAGAGCAAGACAAGGATTGCATGTTTTAATAGTCCCTCAAAAATCACTATGATAAATCCAATAGGTCTTCCAAGATAGCAGAGACAAAGAAAAAGCTCTTGTTATTTAACTACAGGGGTTTTGGCATACTTTAACTTGTGACCTTAATACAAGAAAGAGTAGCTGATCCTTTCCTGAGCCATTTAGGGATTTGTCTGTGGAGACCTGCAACAGAAATACCAAGATCAGTCTAAATGAAATGCAAACAGAAGCAAATACGTGCGAAAGCATCAGCAGAAACAATAAAGCAAGAATGCTTTATTAAAAGAATGTTAAAAAGAATGTCATGTATGGATAAAACAAGGACAGCACTGACAGCAATTCTTAGACTACAGTAACAATATTACATCAGATAGAGGCAGTAAAAACCCATTCTGCTTTTTTTTCTTGGTCTTGGTCAATTAAAGCTGTTGCATGTGAAAGACTAACTTCTTCCTTATCAAAGTGGTTTTGATAATTTTCAGATGAAACCTTTCAGAAGTGATCAAAGATTTAGTTTTTCTTAACCACATATTATTTTTGATATGGCCAACATTTCAGTTGTTTCACAGAATGGCTGGAGTTGGAAGTGACCTCTGGAGATCATCCAGTCCAACCCCCTGGTAAGGCAGGTTCACCCAGAGCAGGTTGCAGAGGATCATATCCAGACAGGTTTTGAATATCTCCAGAGAAGGAGACTCCACACTCACATGGCAGAACGTTCCAGTGCTCTGTCATTCTTGAAGTAAAGGAGTTTTGCCACATATTCAGATGGAATTTCCTGTGTTTCAATCTGTGCCCCTTGTCCTGTCCCTGGGCACCACTAAAAAGAGTCTGTCCCCATCCTCTGGACATCTGCCCTCAAGATATTTATATGCATTGATAAAATATATCTTCAAAACATACCTTCTTGATTCATTTGTGAGGAAGATTACTTGAATCTTTAGATTACTTTTATTTCACCATTATACTCATTTGTATCAACAATGACCGCAAAAACAACTTAATAAATACATTCACAAATACAAATGTAAAATCACTCCATAATTAAAACAACACAGTTGTATTATTTGAATTTGGAATGTGTTTGGTCTGTTTTATCAGAATAAGTTAAGAGGTATAAAACTAGCACTGGAAATAAGCAAATCTCATCAAAAACTAATGATAAATTAATTGAAAAATAAAGAAGTGGAATTGTTTAAAAAACCCAACAAACAGTAGTGTATATGGTGAACAATGTCATATAACAAAATTACTCTCAGGTTTGTTATCAAACTGTCATTGAAGTTCTAAAATCAAACCATCAGCATGCTTACACTAAGAATATACTATGAATTAATCTTAAATACAAACAAATGAGTATATATATGACTTGTTTTTCTCATGTTAATTCAATCTAGGACCTAAGAGACATTGTAATAAACCATTCAGTTATTGAAGTGTCAATACAAGCATCAGTAATGCTTAATGAGGAGACACTCAAAGAATCCACTGTCAGAGGTTACCTCTACTCTTTCTGATTTTCCATTGAGAGACAACCCATTGTCAGCAACTGGTCAAAACAGTTTGGTTCCAGATGTGTACTGGGGAAAACCACATGAGAATCACTGTGTAAACTTCAAGGGTAAGTTTAGAACAAGCAAACAGAAAGCTTCACTGTGACAGTAATTTTAGATTGCATAATCGTAATAATCTCTCATCTTTTGAAAATTATATAAATACAGCATGAAAAATAGCCACCAGTGTTCCAAAAGGTCTTCAATGAGATGTTTTCATTTTAGCAAACTAGCATATGGATTTATTTCAGATTCTGTTTAAGTGATCCCTTTCTTTTTCTTTTTTTTTTTTATGGTATTTATTACCATCAGATTGCAACACTCCAGTGCTTTCCTAGAAAAATATTCTGCACAGGAAACATGACAACCCTTTGCCCTGTCCTGACAACCCACTTCTATGGACAGAGAAACCTGTGAATGCTCCATATCCATGATCCATTTGGATCTTTGTGCTAATACTGTATGAGTGACACAAACTGTAATGCTGCTTTGAAAGCTTTAATTTATGAGAAGTGCATTCTGAAGCAACCTCTTTTCTAAGAGCATAGTAACGGAAGACTTCAGCAGTCAAGTAACAAACTTGAAATTTAAACAGTACGTGATCTAGACTGAAAGTAAGGAAAGAAAAAACAATGGGCCCACAGCATTCTAGTGAGTCTACAGTTGCCTCCAGAGCCTACTCAATTAAAAATCAACTTCAGAAATTAGCACTGTAAGGCTGCAAAAAAAATCACTGCATCAGAACTCAAAGGCATTGTTAAAGCCTGACTCGTTCAACCATCGCTTGTCTGAGCTACTTAACAGAACACAGTGGGACCTGCACACTGAGGAGAGCAAAGCATCCCAACCTGCATCCTCAAGCAGAATTTACATTACTTCCCTGATTCCTCTAAAATTGTTTTTACTGGAGATTATTAATTTCTTTTTTCATTCCTCACTGTTTCAACAGCGATCAATCAAAAACTACTAGTATTTCAAGGACAGAAAAGTTAATTTACTGTTTCAAGCTTTATTAGCAAAATATGCTAGTGCGGATGGAACTGACAACTACAATGGTTACATAAATTTTTCAGAAAGGATCTAGTGTGTGCATCAATCAAAAAAGGTATTGAACTATTAATGTTTGAATTGTATATACATTACTGGTTTTAAATTCCTGATTAACAGCCTACTTATAATAGTCTTAATCTGACAGTACAGAGTGGTTAGACTAAACAATGCATCCATTATTTCACATCTAATTCACAACATGTCTGAGGGTTTAGATTTTTTGTTTGTGGGTTTTTGGTTTGTGTTTCTGTTGGTTTGGTTTGGTTTGTTTTAAGAAAAGTAGTTCTTTCAGATAAACACATGGCTAGTGATTACTACTACAGAGGGCATTACAATATGATGGCAGTCATTTAGCTTTATTTTTTGCAATGTTTTGAAACACACAGTCCACAGATGTACCTGCCTGGGTACAGAAAGCTCCCTTACAGGCATCAGTAGAAGCCACTAGTCTCTCAAGGCGGCATGTTTTTAATGTGACTTGATAATAATATTCTGCAAAGAAAATGGAAATTAAAAGTAGATGTCATATTGCCATACACAAAGAGAATTGGGGAATGAACCAATGGACTATTTTCATTTATTAAAAATGAGGGGATTTAATTGGGAAGCATTTTTATAAATCCTATTTCTGCCACCCCACTGATGCCAGGTTGCCTGATGTATGAAGTAGTTGTAAAATACTTCATAACTAGCTTTCCTTTGATGAGATGATAGTGTCTCTGTAGGAAATGCAAGAAGATTTACATTGTAAATATGTATTTACCTTAGAAAAGATAAAACCATTGCAAAATGCAAAACTGAGACCTGAAGCCAATTTTGATCCCTGAAGCAAGCACTGCTAATGAATTTGGCTGTCTCAATACTTACAAAGCTACACCCTACTGCCCTCTCAACATGCCTGTGACACAAATCCTGACAGGAAAGCAGAACTTTCAGGTCATCTCTGATTCTCCTTGCTATGGACAACAGAATGAAAAGAAGATGGACAGTTTTCCTCTACTCTTCCATCAGGTTAATAAATCAAAGTAATGCAACCCATAAAAAAGGAGGCAGGTGTTTTTCTTTGGAATACAAAATCGGGGTGGGGGGGGAAGGGAGAGAGGAAGAGACTTCCCTCCTGTATGCATAACACACACGGCAAGTCCAAGTTGTGTTGGGAATATTAAAAGTCTGTTAGCCTCCCAGAGACAAAAAGTCACAGACTGCTCTGTATTATTCTGATCACCATCTTTAATTCTCTCCGCAACAAAGGACCTAAGCCAAGCTGTCAGAAGATGCTTCTTGCATCAACATCTCATTCCTTACATCACCTAACGTGCCCCCAGTGTGATCAGCATTGATCAGTGCTCCTCTCCACAGCCTATCAGAGGAATTAGAAGGCATTGTCTGGCTAAATTCCATTTCTTTCAAACATCACATTTAGACGAATGATGTACATTGATAGTACAATCACAAGCTTTCCACTACTCTGAAAAAATATAAAAACTGTCATTCAATGCAACTGGCACTGAAATTATTTCCTTCCTCTATTCTAACTCACGTTAACTGATTTTTTTACCAATTCTACATTGCTGAGAAACAAGACAAATGTTGAAAAAGAAATGTGCAGCTCTTCCTCTTTGTCCAAATACATAGAGTAATTTTGGGGTAATTTTTTAAATTTCTAAGCATTCTTTATGACTTTTAAAAACATGAAGATTCTCAAATAACTGTTTTCATGCTGTATTTGATGGCTACAAAAGATATTAGTGGGCAATTTTTTTCTCTAAATCCACTTTCTGCTAGGTTTTATGTTTGGGAACATTTTGAATTCAAATTACCTATTAATTTTACACTTTCACCCTGTTTGAGGTGTTCACGGCTGGGTTTTTTAAAATACATTTTCAATGCCTATTACTAAAGCTATATGGACCTGCTCTTTGGGTGAGGTCTTTACATCTTTTCAGAGGATGAAGCAGAAAAAAAATCTCAAGTTACCATTTCAGCACAACAAACAAGAATCACAGCTCTGCCAAGTAAGAAGAGGAAAAGATGGTATGAGAGGCAATCTTATTGAACCAGCTGCAAAAGTTGCGGGAAGAGAGAGGGAAGAGAGAAAGAAAAGCTTTCACACTGAAGACACACCACTCTTGGACATGAGACTTGTTCAGTACTCTTTGTAGTTTTTTACACAAGCTCCTTTTTATCTGAGTTACCACAAACCTAGTAGGATATTTCTTACATTTACTGAAATGCAAGTAAACAAAATAAAAAATAAAGCACATTTATGACACATGTGAATACTAAGTCATCTTCAAAGCCGAGTTTTGTGACTAATGATGCTGTCGTTGAGACAAATATTGCATTAACATTGCAATGGGTACACAGCTCACCTGCTCATATGGATGGAATAAAAGTACTTAGCTGTTTTCATAGACATTTTTCAGCATATCTACCTAAGAACCTTTACTTATATGCCTTTAAACGTAATTTTATTTATTTGGATTGTCATTGCATGCATAATCACACAGCCTGCAATCAGAGCAGCTGGAGGTAACACTCCAGTGTAATTGCTTTTTTTTTGGTACCAATGGCAGGATCATCAAGAGTTCTCTATTTTGTTTTCTGTGGACAAAACTGATTTATACTTTCGTGACCTTTAGCAAAAAAAAAACACATTAAAAAACTCACAGAGGAACATACAAAAATCAAATGTTACAGAAATCTCTCATATTTCTCACTCTGCACCTTACAAAACAGAATCTTGCATTATTTACTAGGCCAAGAGAAATTTAGTTCTAATCATGTTAACTAAATTAAGGATAAGACACTGAAAATAAACTAACTTGATTAAAGGCAACCTCTTCTTACACAGGCAAAGTTGAAAGTTTACAAATTTACAGCTTTAACCATGTTTTCTAAGGAACAAAATTTCATTTATGATGAAAAACCTATATAAAATGCAGAAAGATATTTTATCAGTACCAGAATGGCAGAACAACATTCCTCTTTTTTGACTGAGGCACACCAAACTTTATTAATCTGTTGTAACAAAAAAAACATTACAAAATGAGCCCTCGCCATACTGCAACAGGCCCCAGAATTTTGATTTAGCAATTAACAGCCATGAGGAGTCTGGATGACTATTTCTTAAGCACAAATCTCATTTGTGACTTCACACTTTTGAATGCAAAGGATGATAAGCACTTGAGCATATTCCCACTCTACCTATAGTCCACACAGATGGGACAGAGCAGTTCTGGAGCAGTCACTGCTCCAGACATGGCACTGAGCTTCCTGACACCCACTCCTTTGTGCAAGGAAAACCAAAGCATACTCCCTAAAAACTACCTACATACTCCTAGTCTGAGACTCCTATCACATGCTGCTGTCGCAGTAAGTTACCGTGCCAAAAACAAAAGATCTCAAAAAAAAATCTCTGATTGCACTCAGTAGGTTCAGCAACATTTAGCAACAAAACGGTAAAAAGGCTACTGGAAAGAGGAGATGTAAGAAAACTCTTTGGTCTGCCCGCTGTCTTTTCCATAGACCAAAGTAATTTTGTGCAACTCACCTTCATATCTACAGTCAGATTTCAGTCTCAATTCCAGTTCTTTACAGGTTTTGCAACAGAGTTTAAAAAAAGAGTATTTTTTTTTATTGCATGCTTCTGTGATGATCTCGGTTTATAATCAATCTTAGGGAACCCCTAAGCAGCAGCAAAGTGTTTAAAAGACTTTCCGTATCATGGCAGAATTATTCCATGCAGTGGTAGTATCTGATTAATCAGAACAACCAAAAGCACTCAACAACCACCAGGGATTTTCTAATTAAGACTCTTCCAGTGTAGTCAATCATTTTTCAAATAAAAATTTATTATAAAAATAACTTGACTGAAACATAATCGAAGCATGTAGGAGGGAGAGGGGGGGATGTGGGTGTGGGGAGGGGGGGTTTCTAAAATCAAAAGTATATGAATATTTTATTTCTAGAGCTTCCAAAGGTACAACCTGGTCATTGTCTACAGTGAGAGATCACAAATAGGAGGAGTATTGAGATAAGATCACAGTACTCCCTAAGAAGCCATAATGCCTTTGGAAGTCACTTATGGCCCAATTTTGCAAAAGCAGAGGATGATTCTTTGGGTGACATCCCAAGCCTGATACTCAACAGATGGTGACCATCCATCTGTATGGCTTCTCTGGACAGATAGCCAAAACGCATTCATAATTTTGAAAAATTTCAGCTGTATGAATCTCTATGTGCATCACAACCATTGGTCCTTCTGCTACCTTCACTCTAGCTTCTTTTACTCTTTCCTTTGCTCTCTGGACTTCAGTATCTCTTTTCTTCTACTGACTGTGTTTTAAAAAAACAAAATTTAAAAAAAGGATGTATTTGATATTTGTCCTATTACAGAAGCTTGTTACAGTCAGAAAAATTTTAGTGTGGTGGCAATTTATTCTTTTTTTCAACTTAAACTGCAGACATAGAATACTGAATACTTAATTGAATACTTAGCCAAATCTCACATGAACACTAGAGAACTGCAGTGGATGAAAATAAGGATAACAGATAACAATTTTTATAGGTGAAGTAAAAGAACATTCTGTAATACACCATTGAGTTCTGCAGCTTTTTCTGTAAGTATAGTAGTAATTCGGCTGACCTGTACATGATGTTCCTTGCACTGTCCCCATTTTCTATGAATGCATCAATGTTTGTGTGGACTGGGCAAAATAAGCCTCTATCTTTTAAAATATGGACTCAAAAAAAAAAAAACCCATAGACATGTCAGAGAACAGTGTATGTGGCAACATCCCCCTATCATTTCCTGATGATTAGCAGTCATATACAGTGTTACTGTACACATGGTTTCCCAGACTTAGGCAAGATGGAGATACAACGTACCAATTAAAAAAAAAATGATGGATTCTGTGTCCAGCCATCACAGGGCACGCCAAACAGAACAGGATGAGTGCTTATCTCTCTGTGGTGGGAGTACATGTAGCAAACAAAGGGAAACCAAACAGGGCAGGTGGCTCAGCTGTTTTGCCCAGGAAAGACAGGAGCAGGGGGGAGGCCAAGCAAGACTGGTGAGTTTGGGACTTGCCTGCTTCCTTTGGTGGCTATGTGGTTTGGGTAAGTGGGGGTTTGGTGAGGCTACTCTGAGCATTTGCCAAGCAACTACATCTTAATTCACTGCTAAATACCTTACAACAGTACAGTAGGGGGACAGCAATCTTAGTCATTGAAGCAAAAGACAAGCTAAACTAACACAACATTTAAAAACTAACATGTTAAGCTCAATGTGTCAGCCAAATTCTGGGAAGAAACAATGCTACTAGCCAGAGCACAATATATGTGAATACTTGCTCAGGGGCAGAGAAGTCCCTAATTCAGACTGACACAGTCCAAAGGGGTTGTAGCTAATGCTCCTCTGAAAAGGAAATGGGAAATAAACAGCCTAGTACCCCAAATGGAAAAGGCAAATCAGACAACTCTTTTTGTTCTAGATACTCCTAAAACTTACAGATATTAAACTGAAACCAAAAAAAAAAACCAAACCCCCCCCAAAAAAAAACCCCACCAACCCTACCTCAGTGTTTTCCACTTGTTCCAATTAATTCAGGCAATAGCAGAAGAAAACGTATTTTAGCCCCTTTCATGACTGACTTTTTCGTTTGTTCCATGGTATCAAAGAAACAATCCAGTTGTGCCATACAAAATATAGATACAACAAAAGTAAGGCCTGCTGGGGTCTGGAAACATGCCAAGTGACACAGGGTTTGCGGACAAAGATACAAGAGGTTACACAAAAAGCAAGATCACTTTCTAGGAGAAATTCATGAATTTTTGTACGGCATTGCTTTGACAGACAAGAAAATAAGTCAAAGGTGGTAGAAAAAAGCAGATTAAAAATAGTCTCTGTCTCCCAAACAACTACAGGCTTTCTTCCCATCTCCCAAGAGAACTGGCAGAACAGAAGGAAGGACTGTATTTCCCAGGATGCCAGACTGTTCGTGATGGAAAGGAATGTCAATTACAGCATTGAATAGCATAACTAATAAACGATTTTAAAAGGCAGCAGTCCACAGCAACCTCTCAGCAATTGCCAATGACAGCAAGACCATGAGCAGAGACTAAGACAATCAGAGCTCTCCCTGCCATCACCATTTCAGCTTCACTACTGCTTTCATTACTGCCATAATTGCCATCTGCATTGTCTGGCTAAACTCATGCTTTACCATGAGAGGTTACACAATTTCTTATTCAGACAGCCTTCCCGTCCAGGATATTTTCATTATTGCAATGTTTCTGTAGAAGCTGGCTGACTACAGGGCAGCAGTTCTTCTCCCTGCTTCCAGCTGCTAAATCTAATTTAAAGATGCTAAAAATAAAAAAGGCTTACATGTAACAGTACTGTTCAGAAAACAAGAGGCTGTATTTCCTGCAGGGAGAGCATTTAATCAGCAGTGAGATGAACAAAGGTAAAATACAATAATTGTTTCACTAGTATTTCTGCCATTTGCAAACTTTTTAGTAGTACCTACTCCACTATCAAAATATTTTGACAACTCTTTCCTCGTTGGATATTGAGACAGCAAGTATAGGAAACATAACACGGAGAAATCCTAAGTCTTCGGGCATCTTGTTTAGCTATTACTCCAGTGACCACTCATACGGGACACCCAAGACTATTTAGAGCAATTTAGAAATTCTGTGATGGGCCGGTTGGGTGCAGGGACCAAAAACAAGTACAACAGGAAAACAAAACATTACTTTGGTAATACGGAAACTTTTCCTTAAATATATACGGGATGTATATTAAATCCTTTCTTTTTCTCTGCAAAGCACTTCACATTGATATTCCCACTAGTGTACATCTCCTATATGATCTCAGAGTCTCATCTTAACCAAATACCAAAAAGAAGTGTTTTGTAGCCTATATTAGGAAATATGATTACAGGCTCACCTCCATGAAGAAGCAGAAAGACAGCAGGTGTGGGAACCTCAAAATCCTACTCAGATAAAGGAGCCCCTTGCCCCAAACCCTCCCCAGTAAACGAGGCTTTATGCCAAGGTTGAGAATATCGATTTTATTTAACAATGAACATGAGGTAGAAAGAAATAGAAAAGGGACGGGTGGGCAGTGGAGAGATCAAGTAGAAAATAGTCACCGCCTGTGGAACCAGTGATATTCTGTTGGTCCTTCTTCACTTTGGGCTTCTCAGTGGTGGAGGTTCCAAGGTCGTTCAAAACTTTTTGCTATTTATATATCCTAGCAAACAAAGGAATTAATTCTCATTGACTACACAGTTCTCTTATTTGTTGGGTAAAATATTTCCTCACCTCTACTGCTAATAAGTCCACATACTTATTTTTTCTCTTCTTTTGAGCTGGTGGGCTGTGAGTCGGTGGTTGCAATCTGCCTCTGCCAGAATTACGTTTTAGGGAATCCGAGCTGATTTCAGCACAGTTGCAGAGTTGGCTTTCCTTGTGGCTTGTAAATCCAGCATTATTTGTGCCCATTACCAGTGACAGATTCTTCTCCCCAAGCTTTCTCAACATGCCCCTAGGTCTGAGATAACACCTGGACAATAGTATCCCCTTTACCTTATCTCTAGTTCCCACTATGGTGACTTATCTTACAGTCCAAGCTCCAGGTATCCAGCATGGTGGTTTGGGTAGGAAAAAGTGTGGGAAACCAGAGGGGAAATGAGATAAAAGGTATCTATAAATTGGCATTTGGTTCACACACTGGTCTGGCCACACCCTGCACCTGATCAGCACAGTTAGTCCCACCTTCTCATTAAACTCCATTTCCAACTCTGCTCATGTGTGAAGGGCTCTCTCCTCCATGGACCTGTGAGCAAACAGAAATCCAAGTGCAGTAACTGGAGAAAGACCATGGGACACCAGGGCTGATGCATCAGGATGGCAGTGCCTGGAGAGACAGAGAGTGAGCATTTGTGTGGCTGAGTGTCAGTGTGTGATCACGACTGGCCATCAAGTCTGACCAGCCAGCAAGTAGGAGACACTGAATAGGCAAGTGTTGGTGTGGCCATAGGTGTGATCCAGGTAACCACGGGGGACAAGAGGGCTCCGAAAGTTGGCCAGCAGAGGACCAGGAGCTCCAAACCAGCTACTGGAGAGCCATCTACGTCTGTGTGTCTGTGTGTGAGGCAACTGTGAGACAAGAGGATCCCAGGCCAGCTACTGGGTAAAGTGGGAGTCTAGGACCAGCTGCTACAGAGTGATCCATATTGGCTTATATATCTGTATAGTTCTATATTTTATACAAATGGGCTTTCATCCTGAGCAAGCAGAGAGAGGAAGAGGATGAGGCCATTGACACTCCTTGTGTCTGCCTGAATGCTCTATTTTCTTTCTGTGTCAGTCTGTGTGGCTGCTTATGGGTAATAGGTATAGATGTATTGTGTGCATGTGTGCCTCTTCAGAATGCATGCTCAGCCTTGCTATTGCTCATTCTGAGGACACGGAGTTGCAGCAGGAACACCTCTACCAGCCTACAGGATTCAGCAGCACAGATAGCACCTTTTGTGGAGATGTATACAATTTCCTAAATCTTGAAAAATGTTCCTAAGTGGCAAACTTACTTTTTCCAACATCATATAAATAAGAAATTAATTACATATTAACAGAAGATAATAAAACCCTCATTTAAGAGCTCATTATGCCTGCCTAAGAGCAAGCCAATAAATGAAAACTGTAAGAGAACTAACACTATTTAAAATTCTTGCTAATTGCGTGGGTTCATTCATGCCTGAAATACTAACTTACTGCCCATAACATCAATACAAAATCTTGTATCTAGATTTTCACTGAAGTTCAAAACAGTCAAGTGATACACACCAGCAGGTGTTTCAGCAACTGTAACTCACAGTAAAAAGCAAAACATGACATCCAGTCACTTAGCTAAAGAGCTGTGGTTCATAGCTCTCATTAAAATGTTCATGGGGGAGTACAGACAGCAAAATGACTGGTATGAATCAGTTTCTCCCTGACTAGTAGCAGTCTACAACTTCCTCACGAAGGGAGGCAGAGGGCCAGGCACTGATCTCTTCTCTGTGACCACCAGTGACAAGATCTGAGAGAATGGCCTGAAGCTGTGTCAGGGAAGGTGTAGACTGGATATTAGGAAAAGGTTCTTCATCCAGAGGGTGGTTGGGTACTGGAACAGGCTCCCCAGGGAAGTGGACACAGCAGCAGAGTTCAAGAAGCATTTTTACAACACTCTGGGGCACAAGGTGTAATTCTTGGGGCTGTCATGTGTAGGAGTCAGACTCGATCATCCTTGTGGGTCCCTTCCAACTCAGGATATTCTGTTATTCTAGGATAAATGGGGTCATGTTAACATCCTTGACACACATGATCTTTAGAGACATTGGTTAATCCCCCCAACACATGTTTGAGGAACTCTTCACCACACAGTATCTCCATAGCATGAGGCATGTGCATTTCAGGTATAAATCATTGCATCTCACTTCCAGGCTAGGTAAAGGGCTGTTTTCCCAAAGCCTCTCTTTTAAAAGGCAGCAGCAGTGCTACCTGAAGGGCCCCTCAGCCAAAGCCAGACAAGGCGCCCCTGCTGAAGCTTGGGGAGAAGAGAGGTCTCCATGGCAACAGGGGCCTCTGCACTTTCACAACCCCTCTTCTTCATCCTTTCCTCAAACTCAATTTTTCTTCCAAAGAGAATTGCTTAGTAGTTCAACTGAACACACATAAAAAACAAAAGCATAGCATTTATTCCAGGCAGACTTTACCAAGGTGCATTCTGAACTGAGCTTAACTGCTGCATGGTCCATGATTCCTGAGGCTTAGAACCATACAAAACCACAAGGGAAAATTATTACACAATGTTATGATACTGCAATATGTTATCACTATGCAGTTAGTATTACATGCAACCACCACTCATCATTTGCCTGATGCTTCTTTTTAGACTTGATTTTCAGTCACTTTTTGTTTTGCCAAACTTTATTTCAGCTAATCAGCAACTAAATTAATCTATGCAAAATGCCTGGTTTAGAAGATTTCATCTATGTGTGATACCAGTGAAACAAAACATCATCATTCCCATTCCCAAACCTTTTTATTTCTTACCCTCAGGCGACTCTACCCTTTTTGTGGGCACAGCTATAAATTCCAGCTGGAGCTCTTGCAGACATGACCCTCATCCTTTAAAAATTCTCAGTCTAGCCTTGAGTCATATCTGCAGCAATATTAATGCAAGATTCCCGGCTCCATTCTTCACAGATGATGCCATGGCAAGCTTTACTGGTAGCTGTTCAAAGATAGATATTTATTCCTTATGCTAACGTACATTTGCCCTTACAAACATGTTATCTAGGCTGTTACCATGTCTTACTTTAGGTTTGTACCCCATAAGGGACCTATCCCTTTAAAAATTAGTCACTGCAATGATACCATTTTACATCTTTCTGCACAGATACCAAGACAAGGAGAAGAAGATCAGTTTCAGAGGCAAAGAGAGACTGGGAAATCCTCATGAAAAGGGGCAAGCCTGTCCTACAGGACACTGGGAATGCAGCACAGGTTCACTTTGCACTGTGATTAGATGCCTCTTTCAAAGCACATCATTTTCCTTCAAAGCATGCCTAGAAACCAGGAGGTAACCAGTCTAACCCATGGCTTTCCAAAAAGTGCTATAACCACTGAAATAGAGTTGAAACTTTAGCAGGCATCCTCAGCCTTTCCAGTTAAATTTCCTTCTGTACAAGAGAGATTTAGGAAGACAAAAGAGCAAGTAACATAGAGCCTAATTCCCCAAACCTCAAATAAGGCACTGATCTAAAAGGTCTGGGAAAGTTTCCTGGATTTGGGATTATGTGGGATACAGTTAGTAAAAAATGCATAGAAAGTAAGATGCATGTTCAATCTGGGGAGTAGACATTAGCACTGAGGATATCTCTTTCTCATTATAATTTGCATCAATGTTGTGCATGTGGATTTTTTCCCTAAACAACCAACAATAATTATTTTTAAAGAAGAAATTCAGTTTTATATAACATGAAAATTGTGAACATACTCAAATAGCCTCAGGAACAAATGTTGATTCTCGGACCTTGGAAATACAAAAAGAACAGAAATCACAAACCATGAAAAGGTGAAATTTAAGTTTTAAGATATATGGAAGAATAAACTGTGAGGTTGTTGAGACACTGGAACAGGTTGGGAAGTTGTGGATGTCCTGTCCCTGGGAGTGTTCAAGGCCAGGTTGGATTGAGCAGCCAGGGCACTGAGCAGGCTGGCCTAATTAAACATGTCCCTGGCCATGGCAGAGGTGTTGGAATGATATAATCTTTAAGGTCCCTTCCAACTCAAATGCTTTTGCAATTCTATTCTACAATGGGATATAATCTTACCTAAACCTGACATGACATGAGCATTCAGTTACACCTGTCAGCAAAAGCAAAACTCATAAGCTCCTCCATTTAACTGCTGTGACTTTATATGCAAGTAAGTAAACTGTGGGAAAGCCCATGTTCAGAGTGAGAGAGCCAACATCCTCATCTGCCTCAAAACTTCTATTTCTGGTCTTCCTCTCCCTTTTCCTGAGAAGGTGCTATTGTCCACTGCACTTCACCCATCAGTTTTATCTCCCTTTCAAACTAAGCTCACTGTGCACACCAGTTCCAAGAGCTCTCTGGAGACCCTCTTCATTTCCAAGATCTCACTCCACTGCTCGCACTCAACTGAAAGTGGCTGCAGCCACCTCTAGTGTCCTCTCCCCACCAAAATTTAGAAGTAATACACTCTCTTTCTTCTTTCAAAGCTGAAGAAATCATTAGTTTCTGCATACTGATTCCTTCTAATGGCAAGAGGAAAATACACCTTACAGATCAGTATGGCTGTACTCCTATATTCACATCAAAACTGATCTCAAGAATCTTCTTTGATAAAATAAAAGCTATTAAAAATTTACTCACTTGGAAAAGGAGCCCTATGTCATCCCAATCTTAAAGAAAAAAAAAAAAGTTTGACTCTTCCTTGCCTTCAGCAGATATAATGAAACACTCAAAACAGCACTGTTTTGTCATATCACAGTGAGAACTAACACAAGAATTTATCCTAGTGTTCCAAGTCTTCCCACAGGTCTCAAATAGAGGTCTTAAAAGGGAGAAAAGAAAACCATAACATGCATCTCTCTCACAGTTGACAACATTCTTCTGCGCAGCAGGGACCTAAATTAAATTCACAACACCAACTGTGATTCTGCCCTCTTGCAGGTCCTGGACCTCTCCATGCTGTAGACTCCTGTAATCATTATCAAGACTGAGTCATATAGGTTTGTTCCATTTCAAGCTGAAACTTAAAATAATTTCTCCTTTTAAAAGGGTAATGGTATTTTATCAACAGCAAAGTGCCTTGGGCATGCATTGATGATGTGAAATGCACAAGTTGCACATCCACCCAAACCAGAAAGGATTCAAACCCACACATCCTACCCCTGAGGGGCGTGACCCTCATCTCAGGCTTTAGGGAGAAGGATAGTCATACCCACCTACTGAAGGGCTGCCCCTCTGCAAAGAGGAACCTGGGACTCACTAGAACAAAGAATTGCTATTCTGCAGCTTAACTGAGGGGCTCACCTGATGGGGAAAAGAGCTGGATGCCACTCATGCTTTAAGGACCACGGCAGAGAATAAATGATAATTAACAGCATTTCTGCAAGCATTAAGTATGAGGTAAATACCCAGTTGTTATCCCTTGCTGATGCAGAGATACTGTCCAGCATGTGAACATGCAAAAATTCTGGCACATATGAGAGATGTGTCTTTCTTTTCATTCAGTAAAGAAGAAATAGTAGTACATCCATTGGGTAGATATGAGAAGCCATTTTTAAAAACTCCAAAGTTTTCAGCTTTCATGGTAGTGTGTATCATAAATGTTTTAAATTAGCACTTCAGGGACACAGGGAGACTAGTAGCAAAGGCTGTTTCAAGAAAATAGTTTAAATTGGTTCATATCACTGTAAATGCATGAGGCCCACTGATAACATTTGTCATTGGACTAGTGCATTTTCATAACTAAAAAAATATATTATTTCCTTCCATGTTTAGCTCTTTGATAGGCCTGGAAAAGTTATTAATCTGGAAGTTTCATCAGCCTCCCAGCCATCCAATTGGCAAATAAACTCCTTATGACATGTTGAAATGTTTTCTCAGTCCACCTGTTGAAAACAAATTGCAAAACTTATATTAATCTTGCAAAATTTGTACCTATGATATTTTTTGGTTGGTTGGTTGGTTTTTAAAATCTCCTAGCTGCTGAAGAAATCATTACATGATAATGTCTGTTCTCTTCTTCAAATAATTTTAGAGGATCCATGCTCATGAAACTAAATCTGGACATATGACTCAGATTTATTCTCTGTAAGGTTCAAAACCCAAAAAAGACTTTAAATTCTGACTTTTCTCATATAGTCTTGTTTTTTTAGGACACTTCGCTGGCTATTGTTTTGTGCCAACATACAGAAAAACACAGAGTACCTATGATATTAGAAGTATCCTTTCCCCACACTAGATGCTAAGAAGAAAAAAAGCAAAAATCATGAGGATTATCTCCACTGCACAGAAGAATAACTGATGCCAAAAGACTCAGTGACTTACAGTAATAGCCAGTAAGTGCATTGTTGACTGGGACTCAACACTGTTCCATGGCTATGCTTACCATCTTCTTAGAAATTATTTAAGTGATATTAAATATTACCAAAAGGAGATAGATATTAGAATTTATTACCATAGCACAAAAATGCTCATTAGCATTACTCAAGATCAGGAAAATGCAAAACAAATCCTTAATAAAATTAGCCAATGACCATCAGCAAATTCCTGATGAACTCCCTTATGAAAGCTGGATGTTTTCTCAATCAAGCCCTGTGTGTAAAGCCTTGAATGACTGAGATAGTAGTGACATTTTACTGAAATCTAGCTTATTTATCTCCCAAACAGTGCTAACTTGACTCACCATAAGGCTTATTTTGCCTTAGTTTTCTGTTTGTTTTTTTGCTAAGAAATGCACACATATTCTTAACAAAACATGTTTATGTTTTATGTTCATGATGTTTATTTGGTATAAACATCAAGAAAGCAAATGCACACACATTCATAAAATTATATAGCAATACCTTACTACCATATACCTAATCTATGATTCCTACTCTAAGAGTAATACGTAAGCAAGATTGCACATGGTTATATGTATTTACAGTATAAAGTACTTCTAAAGGATTTATTTAAAATCTGCGGGACACAAATACCAAATTAGTGCAGAGTGAAACAGAAATTCAGCAAAACTTGTTTGACAAACACTCCACACCCTTTTTTATATTAAAGAGAACAGATCCCATTGCAGCTGAAAATAAGCATGTCATCAACACATCTAATTTTTGCCCGTTTAAATTCTGGTAGAAAAGCTTACTAAGTAATACATACATCTAATGTACAAGTTCTCATCCATGACGAATACATTTCATAGCAACAGCTTTTACACATCAAAACCTGTGAGAAACTTGAAATCATAGACCTGACGACCAGAAATGCAGTAAGTAGAGTCACGAAGGCAACCAATGATGCCAGTTACCTTTTGGTCTGCAGTCCCTGACCGCAAGGATTCAAAAAAAAAAAAAAATCAACAACGAACTCCAGCAACTCTCACTCACCCAGCAAGGAGCCCACGAAGATGACAACCTGCACGGTGGTGGTGAAGTGCCGGTAGCTCTGTTCCTCGCCGTGCTCCTCGCTCTCCACGGCGCCCGCCTCGCTGACATTCCCGCCCTGCCACACCATCTGCCCGGCCGAGGCATTCCCCATCTCCAGAGCGCTGGTGACAGCCTGGGACGAGGCACGGTCGCTTTCATTCATCAACACCCAGCTTCTGTCGTACCCCATGGCGAAGTTCCCGCCTTCCTTGCTGCTGCCTAATACCACAGCTCGTCCAGCCCTTGTCTTTAGTGAATGAATAAAGCCCACAGGCAAAAAGACGCTTCTGAGGATAAAGCCGGGTCTCTGCCTCTCGGAGGTATCTTCACCATATTCCTGCGTCCCGAGAAGCAGGGCTGGCTGTTCCCGTTTTCACCTTGGAAGTCATGACAGCCAGTAAACAAGAGCAGAAAACAAGCCAGGCTTCCCTTCCCAATCACCTGTGCCATAGTTTTTGCTTCACACCGCCACAGGTCTCCTCAGCGTGTTTTACCGCAACATGTCAGAGAGAAGGAGTCAAGGTCCCCAGAATCACATCCCACGCCGCGGCTCATCCTCCCACCGCTGCCGAGGGTCGCGGCGCGGCCGCCGCGTACCGGCTCGCACGGCCATGGGCTCACTGCACAGCAAAACCCGCCTGCAAAAGTGGGGGGGGG
>VWZV01009558.1:17967-94087 GCA_013397155.1 Irena cyanogastra | reverse complement strand
AGTATTTTCAACTGACATTTAGATAAACTTGTTTAGATTTATCAATAAATATGACAGTAATTTCAGCATCGATAGGAAAAACAGACTAAGAACAACATTCATGAACAAATTCGAGAACAACATATTAAAATTCTTAAAAAGTTACATAAAATAGAATAGAAATTAACTCAACAAATACATGATTTGTTGTATGCAGTTTACATAGCTTGATAGTAGGGGTGCTTTTTGCAATGATCAGGCAACACATGAAATGCCAGCATTGGAAATGAGAAACAGGCTACTCATGTATCATGCCAAAGCTCCTCCAGGCTTATCTGAATTGTCACAAAGAATGCAGGAAAAATTTTCTTGGAATACATATTTAAACTGTTCACAGTATGAATGATGTCTCTATACTGAGGGTTTTCTTGCAGAAGCCCAGTTCTGCTACTGCACAGAATCTGAAGCCCACCAGCCTACAGTGTTACACACCTTGCCATATACCAATAAAGGCAGGATAGGAAGGGAAATTTAAGATATTTTATGTCTCTATCAAGCATATTTTTATTCCAGTTTTATGGTATGGCCATATAAATATTTGAATAGGTAGCTTCTAAGAAAAAATAGTGTATTGTCTCAATAGGCATTTTAAAAATAGTTCATAAATCTATGTGTGTTTCTGTTTTCTCAGTGGTGCTTTGTGTTCACAATAATAAAATAAATTTTCCATCAGCATGGTGGAAAAATGAAAGATCCATCAAGTAGTTTAACACCATGAGATTGTCGATTTGTTGGTTATTTACTAGAGACCAGACCTTCACTGGCAAAGAAGATAGGACCAGTAAGCTGCACTGCTTTCTTTAGCTAGTCTATCCAAGATGTATATATTTACCAGTAATAACAACACAAAAGTAAAAACTCCAGTGTTTTAATACAAAGTTGTTTCTCCTTTACATCAAGGGAGAGCATTTAGATTTATTGCCTGATTTTTCTAGTGTATCCCTGTGTGTAAAGAATTCATTTCTGGCCATGAATGTGTCAAGCAGCCAGTTCTTAAAAAGATGGAGCCTCATCTGACTAGGAAAAGTGTTTTCTTAAGATAAAGATTCCCACTGTGTCACTTCATATCTTATCATAGCTTAAAAATTAAAAGAAAAGGAAAAGAAATAAACAAATGGAAACAACAACAATCAAACAATGAACAACAAACAAATTTTGGGGCATTAGGTCTTGGTAAACAAGATCAGCGCAGCACACTGTTTGTCTACACAGGAAACAGCTCGACATAAATGTGACTTGCAAGCTATTTGTACTAAGAATAAATTTACTGCCAACAGTTGATGTGGGTGGCATCCACTTCACAGTTAAGCAATCAATCACACAGACTTTTCATATCCCTTGTTTTTGCATTCCTGCAGATGTTCACATAGAAAACACAAAAATGTAAGAATTTTAATCCTAATATAGTTTTTCACAGTTATCATTTCACACTTCCATACTTATGTAAAGGTTTATGGAGGGTACTTCTTAAAAGTATCAAAAGGAAGGAAAAGAAGTGCGTTGAGACTTGTGTCTAAATATATATCTATGTAAAGAATAGATACAATGGCTCGAAATAGGATGGAATGCAATTACAGGATTTTCGTGCAGGAGTCATTGGGACTAAAGTGAATGAGCAAAGCTTCTGTATAAATTGAAATGCATTACTTGTTTTATCAATTCATTCAGATTAGTGAACATCATTTTTGACAGAATATAAAAAATCTTACCAAAAACAATGCATAGCTGTATTTCCCTCCTTATTCCACTGCAATAAATCTCCTTTGAACATATAAATATTCGTTACTGTGGAAAAATCAAATCTATCCTTGGAGCTTGAGAATACTCTTTTCTGGCAGACACCTGAAGTTGTATCAAAGCTGTTTTATCTAGGATGGTGGTCACAGTAATATGAGGCCTCTGGGATAGAAGAAAGGAGAATGAAGGAGGAATTACAGAGCTCCATAAACCATTGCTTATTTTTGAAGTAAGCCAAAAATTGCACTTTTACACTTCCTTTGGATACAGTCTTCTTTTTTTCTCCCCTGTGACATTTTTCAAGACTATCTTATGTTGTCAGAATTTTTAAATTGTTTCGGCTCTGCTTATATTCCATTCTTGGGATTGTTATGTACTGTTTTCAAGAGGGAAAACTACACCAAATGCACAAATAACATATTCAAAATTATTATACAAAGGTTTCTGAAATCTGCTGTCTTTTCTGGGTTTTTCTGTCTGCTAAATTTGTACTTACTTGGATGTATTTTTGATCTGTATCAGCATACATAGCATATTTATAATATTAGAAATAATTTTACTGTTCATAATTTAGATAATCCAAGTGAGGTCTATTTAAAACTAATCAAAGGTAGATTGGTTTAATTCCTTATTTAACAATGAATTTAAACATATACAATGTGAGTGAATCATATATTTAAGCTATCTCCAAGTGTGGCACTTAAGGACCCAGGAGAAGAAATGAATCCATATTCCATTCCTTGCCCTGCCTACCAAGATAAGGTATGGAGCAGTGGTATTTTTTTTTTCCTCTTTATTTAAGAGAAAGTGAAGACTTAAGAACATCATTCATGAAACCTGTCAATGGCAATCTCATCAGTGCTATTATATGGAAGTGACTGCAAGAAAATTGGTTCTGCCAAGAAGTAAAAGTGTAGGCCCTGTTTGGAAGAAAGGAATGCAAAGATGCTTAAATATTTTCTCTTTTGCACAACACAGTATTGGTCTTCACAGTGTAAATTATAAATCAGTGTCTTAGATAAGTTAACACCCAAGGAAACTTTGTGTCAAGTGGCTTTGCAGCCTTTCACATGCATCAGCAAAACCACATTTGGTTTGTGTAGCTTTCATTCAAAATCTCCTACCGAAAATTACCAGTTTTTAACTTCATGTGTTTATTCAAGTTAACAAATGCAATGTTAGATAATTCAGCAAAATAAAATAGTAAATAAGAGCAGATATTCTTTAAGATGGTCTATATGTACCTTTGTTGTGAGAAGTCACATGTAGCTAAAAATTATCTGCTTCAGTTCCATTCAGAAACAAGTGAGAACCAGAAGGTTTTCCAATAATATTGAAATTTAAATAGAAGTACCATCATATTTAAAATTTGGAGCTAAGCATCTAACACAAACCTCCATTGAGAGTCCAGTAAAGTTCTTTTCCTGGCTTTTAGACCATTTTTTTAAAAAGACATAATAACAATCTGCTCCTGCTTACTCTAAAAAAAACCTGTATTTCCAAACCAATAGAGGAAAGGGACAAGGGATAATCCATACAATGTGGTTTGCACTGTGAAGCTTAGATACACTGTCAGGTGAATTTTGGCAAAGTGATGTGGAAAGGGAATCAGACATCTACTTGATACTAATATGATTGCTCATATCTGCAAAGCCAAAGCAGAAAGAAAACAGAGATACTGAATATGGTAATGAAATAACCGTGAAGATTTGTTTACTTGAAAAGACACTGTGTGGGTTGACTTTTTCTTTAAATCCATTTAGATGCAAGGTCATTTCTACTGTTTAAATTATATGTAGCAATAATGCAACTAGGAAAAGTTACATTACATAGAAATTACACCTCAGTTAAATATTCCTTTGTGGGTTTCTGAACCAGAATTCCAATTACACTTTGGTTTGCCCTAGCATGCCATTCAAAACCTTTTTGAAAGGCTTGCAGAAGAAAACTGACCTGTTTCCTTATGCTGTGAACATGTAGAGAATGGGTCAATTTACCTACATTCTAATCCTAAATGGAAGAAATTACTTCCACTGAAATCTAGTGTAATTTGTTGCAGGCTTCCTGTTAGATAGCACTTTCTGAAGACGATAGAAGACATTAATTGATTTTGTAGTTCAGTGACACTAGGTTAAGTGATTTTCTCAATCACACAGCTTGGCTTTGAGACTTATTTTCATTTTTCTTCTTGATTTGAAAGGTTTTTGTCAAATATGTGGGAGGCACTCGATGGGAGAAACATAGCATGCAACACATAATTAGTATGATGAATGTATCTGCCAGCGTCTGCCTTTGGTTAACTTACTGGATTTTAGAGTAAAGGCATTAGTGGCTTAGGAGGAAAAGCAGAGGATGGATGAGAAAGAGTGAAAAGAGTAAATAAAAATGTTCTTCGGTTCTAAGGGTTAGTTGGAAACTGGCACTATGATATTAGAAAATGAAAGCCATTTTTTTCTAAGCAAAGTTACTGTCAGCATTGTTTAGCAACCAGTAGCTGATATTGCATATTATCCAAGTGGTGCTTATATAAGATCCCTACCTGTTTAAGATGCTATGTATTCTGTAAAGAAATACCAATTTTTTCTTGTTCAAAAACTCGGTTCCAGTATCTTGTGGTCTAGTAGAGAATGAGTAAATTCATCAGTCCCTCATCAATCCCTTTTCACTTCTTCTTTTCTCTGACAAACATACACTAGCTACACTGTACAGAGCAGAGTTCTGTGACCTGATCTTGCTGGTTTAAAAGATCATCTTCTCTTGTTGTGTGTTTTGACAGTTAGCCAATACCTATAGTTTCTTCATCCCTGCCCTTACAATGAATGAAAAAGAAAACATATTCTGTAGATGCAGTTGTCATAGGTGGGGGGTGGTGAGGAAGGGAAGGAGAGAGGTGGAGTGGAGAACAACACATTCTTTTTCTTGTTAGCATACCTCCATTTATTATTCTAATAAATAACATGGAAGCATTGCTAATAAGAGAAAACAAAAAAAAACAACTTGACGGTTTCAACTAAGTACACATCTATCACCAAGGAAAGTTAAAATAAAGTCAAGCGTTGCTGAAATTAGACATATAATGGAATAAACAAGATAAAATGGCTTTACAAGTCTGTTCCCTCCCACTTGAAACCTGTACATGGTTTAATCTCTACAGACTGTATTTAAATTGATCATAGAAGAGTCTTTTCTTTTGCATTTGTAAAGCACTTCGTGTCCAGTTCTGCAGTAAGCAGTAAGATTATGCAGACCTTGAATTTTCATTTTGTTTCATTTTTCCCAGACTTACATATCTGTACATCTGTGCACTTATGCTGAATTTACTCCTGATAGAATCACTTTGAAGGATATTGAGCCAGCTTGGTTTTAACTATGTCTTGGACCTCTGGCTTTGAAATGGGTTTGTTATCAGAGACAATAATAGGATCTACCTGCAAAACTAAGTTCTGACTATAAATTTATATTTCTCCAATATTGCATGTTCCAGTGCAACTTCTATTATGTCTCACTTCTAGTAAAAAAAATATTTTGTGCTGAAGCGTATCCCTAACTGGGAGTCCTGGTGGGTGAAAATCTGGGCACGAGCTGGCAGCGTGCTTTTGCAGCCCAAAAAGCCAACCATCCTTGTCCAGCAGGTGAAGAGAGGTGACAGGGCTCCTCTGTTCTGCTCTGGTGAGACTCCAGCTGCTGTACTGCATCCAGCTCTGGCACCCCCAGCACAGGAAGGACATGGGTCTGTTAGGATGAGTCCAAAGGAGGATCATCAAGATGATCAGAGGTCTGGGGCAACTCTCCTGCGAGGAAAGGCTGAGATAGCACTGTTTAGTCTGGAAAAAGACTCTAAGGCAACCTTACGGCAACCTTACAGCACATAAACAAGGCTGATGAGAAAGAGGGAGAGAAACTTCTTAGCAGACACTCTTGCAATAGAACAAGTGGCAAAGGTTTTAAACTGAAAGAGGGTAGCTACGGGCTGGATATAAGGAAGAAATTTTGTACAATGAGAGTGGGGAAACACTGGAAAATGTTGCCCAGAGAGGTGGTGAATGCTCTACCTTTGGAAATACTCGTGGTCAGTTTGGAGAGGGCTCTGAACAGACTGATCTATGTTAAAATCTCCTGCTCATTGCAGAGAGGTTGGACTATATGATTTTTTAAATGTCCCTTCCAACCCAAATGTGTCAATGATTCTACTGCTTTAACAAACCATTTAAAAGCTAAGCAAAACTCACAATTAGGACACTTCAGTGTCAGAGACAGCTTATTAAAAAATATTGTGATTGGTAACAAAAAATATTATAATTATAAGATGAGGAAGAGTGAGTGGAAGTGGAAGTGATAGGAGTGACAAATCTAAGCAAATGTGTCAGCATGGATAAAATCACCTGTTGTTATACAGTAGGAGATTTAGCTGTGATCTGTGGAGAGCAAGTTTACATAAGCATAGTTCCTTCTCAGGACACGACTCAAGAAGGAAGTATGACAGATTGCTAGGGGCTATGCTATCAAAGGCTTTTAACAAAAAATAACTTGAACAATATAAAGTTATTCTACCACATTCTAGGCAGTCAGCCTAAAAGACAGACATTATGATTGAACAGTTTTTCAAGGCAGCATGCTATATTCTGTACTAGATATAAAAAAAAGTGTATAGCTTCCAACAGTCACCTCTGGCAGAATATTGCAAAAGTCAAGCATTTTAGTTACACACACACATTTTTTTTACCCACAAAATCATCAAGACATAAAAATAAGAATTTTGTGAAAGAAAAAAATTTCTTTCAAGCTTTTGGATTTTCAAAAGATTATACAATCTTCCATCACAGTTGGCAATGGTTATGTTAGAATATATGTATTTTTTTTTTAAATCCTGGATAACTGAGATCAAAATATTCCATACAGTTACAGAATCACAGAATTAACTAGGTTTGAAAAAACCTTTCATATTATTGAGTCCAACCAATGATCTAACACTGCCTTGTCTACTAGACCATGGCACTAAGTGCCTTGTCTAGTCTTTTCTTAAACACCTCCAGTGACTCCACCACCTCCCTGGGCAGCCCACTCCAATGTCCAATCACTCCTTCTGTGAAGAAGTTATTTTTATGTAGGTTTTTTGTTAAGGTCTTTGTAATTTTTTATTTTTATGTCCATAAGTGGGAATCCAATTTAATAAAAAATCAAAAGGACTTAAAATTAACATCTTCAACATTTGTCACCTTTTTTTTTTCTTCTCATAAGGAATCATGAAGTTTTATTTTCATCCTGACTGTGAATGGGGAAATATTTTGCTGTTTCAAACTTTGACAGACATTAAAAAACAGTTTTAAAATATACTTGATATGTATCAGATAGGACATCAAGAGTCTTAGCCAGACACTTTTTTCCTATGCTTCTTCAATGTCCACAAAGATTAGTTGTCAATAACTGAGGTATGAATAACTGATGTTTTCACAAATTATGATGTATCTAGCTAATAGCTTAATGCAAACATGCTTGCATAGCTGAGAACTAATATAAAGGTTTTACGAGAAAGAAGGTTTGAAAGTCCTCTGAATCTGGGAGCAAACCTTTTTTTTCCCCTTACTGAGCAGAAAATAATTAAATTGAATAGAAGACAGCTCCATTTGTATTTTGTAATTATGGTTTAAGAAAGAACCTGCTTTCAGGTAGTTGTAGATAGAGACAAGGTCTCCCCTGGGACTCCTTTTCTCCAGGCTGAACAACCCCAGATGCCTCAGCTGCTCCTCATATGACTCACTCTCCAGATTCTTCCTCAGCTCCATTGCCCTTCTCTGGATATGCTCCAACACCTCAATGTCCTCCTTGCTGTGAGGGGCCCAGAAGTGAACACAGGATTTGGTGTGTGGACTCATCAGTGCCAAGTACGGGGGGACAATCACTGCCCTGGTCCTGCTGGCCACACTATTGCTGATACGGGCCAGGATGCCATTGGCCTTCTTGGCCACCTTGGCACACTGGCTCATGTTCAGCTGTCTGTCAACCAGCACCCTCAGATCCTTTTCCCACAGTCAGCAGAAACCATAGTATGAAATAAGGGAGTACAGACTACAGTCATTAAAAACATTTTCTTTCCTTCATTAACTTTTAAGGAATTGCTTTGGAAGTCAAAAATTCGAGGTTCCTGCCTTAAAATTTTCAGTGTTTCAACTGCTATGATAGCCCTTGCAAAATAATAATTAGAATGCTTTGCACATGAATTATTAGGTCTTCAGAAATTTGGAGGAATCTGTAAATCCCCTAGTGTTAAAGCAGCTTAAGTAGGTGTTCTCTCAGAAAACTTTAGAGGAATTATGCCTTTGGGGATTTCTTACTACTCATAATTTTGGACAGACACAAAGTTGAGTGCTGCTGCTTTGTTTCTTCATAAATGTATATGTCAAGATATTTTACTTCCTTTTTATGTTTTAAATCACTGCAAAGATGAATGGAGGCAATGGCACAAAGCCATAATTGTGCCTGAAATGTATGATTGTCATTTTTAGTTGACTTTCTTATTAATTTATTCACATAAAGCAGCTGTATGATTTACACCTCTTGCATTAAGGGTATAGAAATGTAGCAGAAAATAAGACCTTTACATTTCAGCTGGTTCTCAGGGAACAGAGGGGCTGTATGGAGTCGGGCTTAGTTTCTGATTATAGCCAGTCTCACACTGTAAGTCTCCTGGAGTTCAATCAGAGCTTTACCAACCAAAGATTCACAAATAGCATAGTTTTGTCTCTGAAGGGGTGGTTGTAAACAATAGGAACTTGTGCAGACACAGATTCACAAATAGTACAGTTTGCCAATCTGATGCCATAGGTCTGTTCAGGTTCAATGAGAACTTATAGAATCCAGGTTCACAAATGGTGTAGTTTATTGAAGCAACAGAATGGCAGGTTGGGGATTGCTGGTGATAAATGCACTAACTACAGAATGTTCTATGCTTTGAGACAAAATATAGTAACAGATCTATTAGCACATATACATATACATATATATATGTATATGTGCTTATATATATGTATATGTATATGTGCATATACGTGCATATATATATGTATAGTGTATATATGTGCGTATATATATGTATAGTGTATATATATGTATATATATATATATTTATAGTGTGTGTGTGTGTATATATATATATATCTCTATCTAGATATATATGTATGTAACAAGTATTCCCATGTCTGTTCCAATGCAGTTGGAGGGACAAAGCTCACCTAAAATTGTCCCTTTAGGAGAGGAGGAGAGATGGATTCCATTAATTCATACTGAGTCAGCAGATATTGTATTTCCCCTTCTCTGTTTGTTTACCCCAAACTCCTTCTTTAATGTTATAGTTTTTGGTCCTTCCCAAAGGGAAGGAACAATCACATGCTATACGTGGGCTTTTGGTGACTGTGACGTATACATGTAAGGCATGTTCTCTTTTCTATTCCGTTGCATTCTTAGGGCTGTGAGAGTTAATATGTAAATAGGGCTTAATGATGGTCTTCATTATTTGCTTCTTTACTTTCAGTCAGAATTTACAGTTCATACAATGGTAAAACAAACACACTGCTGAAGCAGCTGTAAGGGCTCTCTGACCTTCTCCAGAGTGCCTCTGTGAGCATTCTAATCTCCTTGAAGGATCAGATTTACATGCCTTGTTGTGCCCACTGAGGGGGAGTGAGGCTGACGGCTGATACAGATATGTGGGTGCTCTTCTGTGCCACACTGAGAGCTTTTTAGGCCTCCTCTTCACACCAGATATTCTTCCAACATTAGGCCTGGTCTGAGCCTAGTGTGAGATCACTGAAGGGCCCAGCTCACGTTTTTCTCAAGAAGCCTCATCAGTTCTTCACTGATTTAAAGCAATTCCATAGCAATATAGTGTGTGTGCCACAAAACCAGAGAAAACATATCATTTAGACTTGAAAAATGTGATTACTCCTCCTTCACTTCCCTTCAAAATTCCTTCTGAAGTCAGTTTATTTAACCAGAATTTGATTCCATTCTTCAGTCTTTGCAAACACTCTGTTATTGTCAAGCAATATTATGCCAGCTGATCAGGAAATACATGTACTAAACACAAACTTTGCATTGAAGTAGAGGATTATAAGCGATGACTGAAAACTAATTTTCCTTCCGATGTTTTGCCATTTGACAGGTTTGCAGCTGCGTGTACTTGTTTGAATTATTTCTGCATTACTATAAGCATCTCAGTCTTTTAAGTGGGGAATGCACTTAATGGTCTGGAAAATTATTTCAGTGTTTCTCAAAAGCTGTATGTGGCACTGTAGGGTATGGTGCAGTAAATTCTTGTCAGTTAACACAGCCATGAATGGGGTGAAATATAGTTATAGGTAGTGCACTGTAAAAAAAAGATATAAAAGTAGCTTTCCTTCTCATTAAATAACTTTTTAAAAAGAGGGTAATATTTTCCAATGATAGTGTGCTTACTTATAGATTTTTTAGCAAGGTGTTTATCTTAAACTTGGGCTCTGCTTAAAATTATCCTTCTGAATCTCTTTAAAAAAATGAAAATAAATAATTAAAAAAAAATGCCACAAAATACATTTATAGTCAGTGATGTGCATTTAACCCATCTGTATCTCACTGAATTTCAGTTTCAAGGAAAATAGAACAAGACACAATGAACTTGTACTGTAACTAGACAGGTTAAGACTATAACTATAACTAGACAGGTTAAGAAATGGCAGTTTTCTTAAAAGATGTCTTTAAAACCTGTTAGATCAATGTGTGTCAATAATGGTTCAAACAGAGTTGATCCTTCCTTAGGAGAGGAAGTCCTTTTTCTTTGTGATTCTTTCCTTTACTTTATACTTGGGCAGATACATTTACCAGAAGTAAGATTTAGTGCTTTAAACTGAAATCCTTGCAGATTGTATTCATGTAGAAATTAAAGATTAATTCGGGCTGGTAAATATATTGGAGAGGGGATGTTAGAGACTATAACAATTTCATTTCTTCCAGAGTGATTTTCCCAGTGAAATGATTATTTCTTATCTCAGAGGAAAAGTGAAACTAATTTTGTTTGGGTTTCTTTTCTGGGAAAATGTAACTGTTTCGTTAAAAATGTGAAATTCAAACTTTTCTTTTTTTTNNTTTTTTTTTTTTTTTTTTTTTAAGTCTATAACATATCAGACAAAAATCAGCCAAGGGCTGTTGAGGAGACTAATGAATATTCTCTCAAAATGCAAGAATTAGCCTTGCCTGAAAAGAAGATACTTGCTCCTGAGCTATCATTGAATGAATAGGCTGAATGGATTTCTGGGAAAAGTAGGTAAAGAACAAAACACAGATATACTAGGAGGCAGTAAACAAGGAAAGAGTCTGCTGTTTCTATCTGGTACTTTCAGAAGTATATATTCACCTATATTAGAGATCTACATGTAAAAACTGCAGTTGCCCTGTGCATTGTCAGTAAATTCTTTACTTTCAGGATGCACCAAACCATGGAGCATTTAAAGACTTAATTTACAGTGGAAGATTTCTTTACTCCCTAGATGCATAACACTGGCTGTGTAGGTACTTATCATCTGTTTAGTACATCAAGAGTAAATCTAAACTGGAATATATTTCACTGGGAGCATCAGCTAGTTAGATTTGCTTTGTATGGGAAAAATGCACAGAATTCTTAAAGCCTGTCAGAATAAAGTTTTGGACAGGTTATACAAACACACCTTGGACAAAACCCCAGGATGGATAGAAATACTGGTTAGAAATTGGTTCTTTTTTTTCCATCTAAGTTTTTAGTATAGTTTTATACCATTGTTTACAGTGTAAGATTCTAATTCATGTAAATTTGAAAATTAGAGGCTAAATTGTCACATGATAAAGGTATTCTTTTCATAACCTTTGCTTTTCCATTTCAAAAGGAGAGAGGAAACAATTGAACATTATGCAAGTGTACACATATGCATACACAGCATGAAAGGAGCATAAAATATTCTTCTTTTATTTTCTTTCCTTCTTCCTTTTTCATTCGAGTCCTTGTTGGATAAATTATTGACAACTCTTGTATTTCTATGTTATAGCCAATATTCTTTTTGATCTTAAAAACTTATTGTATTAAACTCATTTTATTATCCATAAACAGAGAAGTGGGAACATCATCATGCTGCAAACTAAGATAGAGAGCCACAGAAAAAAAACAAACAAGAAGAAAAAGTGGTCCTTTTAACAATACAAAAATACTCAGAGCTGATGTTGCAGTACAGTGTTTAAATAACCTTAATAAGAGTTCTTATGTGAAAAAAATCTATACTAAAATGTTTAGAATATTTCAGAGGATTTCTTGAAATGTGATGTGTTCCTGAACAAGCTCATTTCAAGTGACTCTCAAGAATTGTTCAGTGTAAAGCTGAAGGACACTGAAAATTGGTGGAAATTTATAGGCATTTTCATAAGCACTTTTAAAACATCAGACATCGTCATATGATTTGTATTGCTCATTAAAATATCTGTATGGTATATTCGTATATTTGTTTGTTTTCCACTTTGCACCACTAAAAAGAGACCATATTTCCTCCAGAGAAAGTGTAGCTTGAATAATGAGGCACAAACACAAAAAAGCATTGTGTAGCTTTCAGACTTCATAATTGCAGGGCTGGCAGTTAAAAAAAAAATTAAATACATTTTGAAGTGTGGGAGAAGGTTAAGTTCATATATTTTCTCACTGTTTGCTCAATATGTCCCTTTGAATATAGTGTTCACTAAATTCAGTAAACAGATATATAATTATCAAGATGTCCTTTGTGCCATTATAGAGTATGAATTTAATTCATAAATCCCTGGTGTGACAAGTCAGTCTTTTTATATGCCTTTATAACAACAATAGTCTTGAAAGTAAAAAATTCCATTTTGACAGATTTATGAGAATTTATGGTGTTTATGCAGGACTGTCATACACAGACATGTTTTCAGTCCTTTGCTAGAAATAGCTTTCAAAAATGTATCTAAAAAACTTATGTGGAATTGCAATGACTTCAAAAAAGGTTTCCTGTGTGCTGGATTTGTAAAGCGCACATAAAGAGAGAGAACTTGAAAAATGCACAGAGCTGCAACCATAGACAGTGCAAGGGAAGATATTGTGTGTCTCTGGATAATAAAGTACAGCATATTTTCCGAAATCAAAATGGAATGGCAGTCTGTGTTTGAATTATATACGTAACTTATGCAGCAGTCATAGTCTGAGCAGCACCTTTCTAAAACTTGAAAATACAAAGGGACTATTGCTGTGAGTCAAAGGGGCTGCTCTGGAGCCAGCTGGCCTGGACTGCTTTCTAATCATTCCTAAATATTTGCTATGCATTTTGGTATGTATTGCACATAAAAATTGGAGGAGCTCTGGGTCAGAAGCGTGTGCCTAAGTAATCAGTTCATTCAGTGGTCTGTGAAGCACCAGGTTTGTCGTGGACATGCATTCATTTCCCTGGACATGGGAGTTCCTGGTTTTGATTCTCACCTGGAACTGATAGGGAAGATGAACTGACTGACAAATAATAGACCAACATTAGACTGTTGGAACTTTGGTCCTAAATGTTCTGCCATTTGGTTGATGTCACTTAGGGAGTCATAAATTTTCAGCATTTAATAAGCAGTAATATTATTCAGGACATAATAAATTATCAACCCCCTCTTTTTCCTGAATCTAATCACTGTCCCCTGCTTTACACAGAAAGACTGAATCCTTTTTATTCTTCTTCAAATCAGTTTTATAGATACAAGAAACTAAGGGTGAAGAAACTTATTTGAAATTTCATTGTCCAGGGTTAGGGCTGGACAATGTCTCTTTTTCAGAGACAAATGGGCACACTTAATTGCAGGCCATGTTTTTAAATGACTGTTTTGAGACATTTACAGTTGACAATTGCACCTTTTATCTATATTATCGTGTGGTTGTGTAAAGAAAATTATCTTGCTAGGGCTGTAACTTTTTCATAATTTGAATGAAAGTTGTAGATTTGATGCCCTGAGACAACTTTTAGACAATATCTAGTCCCAAAAAAAGAAAATTTTGATTCAAGCAGAACAGTAGTCATGTCTTTTCCAAACTATGCATGTATAGGACATTAAATTATTTTAAGATCGTGAGGATATATGTGTCATTTTCCTTTGACAAATGAAATATTTAAAAAAGGGTACTAAAATTCTGGTTTTCAGTCTTTCTGTAAATGACTTCTGTAATACATTTCACAAAAACCCCTATGTGATATTGTATTACTGTTATGGATCACACGTGAAATTTTTGCACACGTCAAAATATAATTTTAAGGTTTACTTATTTTTTGTCTCCTGAAAATTGGAATGCAACTTTTTGTTATGTCTTTGGAAGTATTTAAAAGAATTTATTAGGACAATATATCCTCTAAGGTCAAGCTGTAGATTTTCCCATACACAAGAGAATGTTTGTCACTAAAAAAGAATTTTACAAGTGTAAGAGATTCTACTCAAAATTAAGAAACTATTGTTGAAACAAATGGGCAATGCCTACTCATGCTAAAGTAGCTTCATTTTCACTTCACGGACAATTAAATATTAGACGTTTTCTCACAGAAACAGCAGAGCTACTTAAATACAGCAGAAAAATATTGGTAGCATTTGTGCAAATGTGAAATTCCTTAACATACTCATGCTTCATTTTAATTTTCAGTTTCCTGAGAGTTACCACAACTGATTTTTTGCAAATAACTGTCCTAGATCCAGGAAATACATGGTTCTTTGTAGTTGTGTCTTGACTTACATCTACTTAATTTTCAAGATTTGGTTGAATGTACAATAGCTGAGTTTTAGGAAGTCAGAAGTTTATTTCATAGTCACACTTGTCTCATAAGATGCAGTTCTAAACTTCTCCAGGAGAGTTTAAATGGTAGAAGTATACAACTCATAAAGCTTCTTTCTGTAATTATTGTATGCTGTGTATTGGAGCATCACTGTGACCCTGCACCAGATAACGGGCTTCACTTGCGCGCTGAACTTTATCCAGTAATACAAGAGGGTACAAGACTCTGGAGAGTCTGAAATATCAGATGAAAAGTAAAGGTAGAGAGATTTTAATATAATGCCTGTTCCTAAGAGGAAGCAAATGGCCCAAATAGGTGTGCTGTCTGTGTATCCTCTTCTTAACCTCAAAACATTGATTCAAATATATATTTTGTTCTTCACCTGTGATTTTATTAACATTATGATATAAACAAAACGTAATTATTATCCAGATTCTCAGGAGCTGTAACAGCAACCTTTCTTGAATATAAGAAATTCTTCCCTGATATGGGCTTCCATCACCAGTAACACCTGCAGAGCAAAAACTCATCAGCTAGATTATTGGATTGACAACTTAGTCCTAATCGTACTAAGAAGCTTTTTGCCTAAAAATAACAGATAAGATTCTTTACTGGTGTCAATCAGCATAACTTCATTACCTTGATATGAAGTATCTGGATTTATACTGCATCAAGGCTGACAATATGAGGTCCTACTCACCCTCGTCGGGTATGTACTTTAAGAAGGTCTTAAGGAGAGTGGACAAGAAAAGTGTTTGACAGTTCCAGACATGGCAGATGATAATAGTGCAATATCTGCACTTGAAAACCTCTTGTCCACTCTGTTTGGGACTCGTCATTCATCCTGGTACCATGGATTTTTACATTTTTTCCTAGTAAATGAGATTTTTTTTAATTACATATCAGATATGTAGATATATGTAAATTTCTTTAGGTGTGCTGTTTCATATTACTTCAGGTAATTATAGAGATTTAGAAGATGGCAAAATGCTTGTTATAGTAGATTCAATTTAGAGGATAGACTTCTTATACAGACATATAAAAAGAAAACACTGGGTAAAAGTGTTTCTGTGTGCTTCATTCAAATAAAGAAGAATGCTGAAAAGAATTCAGAATGAAAAAGTGTATACTGCTCTGAATTGCTGTTTCATTTTGTCATTATAATTAGAAATAGGGTATTTTTATATACCTGTGGAGTGGTGCTCAAGAACAATGAGGCCAAGAATAATAATTTAGCCTGACAATAGGTAGTTAAACAAAGTGAATGATTGGATCTTAAATAAGCAGCCTTCTTCCTTATGAACTTGAAAAAATAATCTTACTTCTCCTAAATGTTGGTAGAGTAAGGAGTCAGGTTTTTTTATTATTTTTCATTTATATTTAAAAATTGCAGTAATAGTTTAATTTGAGGTCAGTCACATTAAGGAAGACAGCTTTGCTTTTTGTAATTGAAAGTTCATTTCTTAATGACTGGTTTACAAGTATATTTGAATAAGTTTCAATGAATCTTCATGTTAATATTTAGAGCATGCACTTAGAGCAATCATTGACCTTTTGTACCAAACTGTACATCAAGGTAGGCCTTGCTTTGCCTACTTGTATTGTCCTACTGTGATTTTTTTTTATAAGAAATAGAGAAATTGAAAATAATTTTGGAAAATTTTATGTTCTTTAGAAACAATAGACTGAGGATATTGAGGTCCACATTTTAAAGTCATTCCAGGTCCTCAGAAGACAAGAATTTGCACGTGATAGAGCCCCAGCAAAGGAAAAAACCTTTCTGACACTGCTATTGATCTGTTTTCTTGCACTTTGTTTATTAAACTTATTGATGACTGAGCAAGTAAGTTGAGTCTTAAGTTGGTAGGCTTTTCTCAGAGGGAAAATTAAAGCCTGAAGGTACAAAACAAAGTCTGTTGCATTTTTGAGGAATTTTATATGACAATGATAAGTAGAAAGAAGAAAAGGAAAGAAGAAATTTTTTTCCTTTCCTTTGTTTTTTAAAGGACTCAGCATGGAAGTTTGTAATATATGGCGCTTGAAATTATGGTACTTGTGATTGGGTTCATGAAGTTGTATAACTTCTCTCACTCTGGGAGACAAAGTCATGACTTTTTCAGGATAAAATGTATGCAGAGTTATTCCTCAGTAAGTCTTGCTCCAGTAAGAGTTTTTCAGAGTCAGAGCTAGCTAGTATTTTCAAATTTGTGATTTCTCTAAATTCAGAATAATTTCGAATGCAGACAATGCTAGTTTCAAGCCAAGAGATGTTCAGTGCTAATATGTGCAGCAGAAGTTAAGAATTTTGTGGAATAATGTATTGACTCAAATTAGAAAGAGAAACAGCTGTATTAAATTGATTTGTGTCATATTTTATGTTCTGTGTGACCTTATTGTGAAGTTTTTAAATTTTTTGTAGTGAGTGCCTCTTTTCAACAAGTTACACCAGTAATTCAGTAATCCAGTAATCATTTTCTTGATAGCAGTGTACTGTAACAAATGAACAACACAGACTGCTGTTTTCAGGCAACGGTAAGATTTATTGTACTTCCAGGTAGAGATTTATCTTTTCTCTGACTGGATCGATCTGACTTTCATGTCAATAATTCCTGATTGAATCTCAAGAGAAGTCAAGAGCTACCTATTTTGTCACCTAATACACAAAGATTTTGTGGGTGTTGGGTCTAAGAAAGAAAACAACATTTGTGCACACGTCACATTCTTTATGACAAGATTCCTTTAAATTTTATTTATATATCACAATTATTTCTGTGTCCGTAAGAAAATTATGAAAATTGTGATTCACCTAAAGCTACCACAGACACGTTTTCAACATTCAGAAATATCTATTTGTTATTTGCCATGGTTCCTTAGTCAGCCTTCTGTTTATCCAGAGTACAGTTCTTAGATATATTTTCTCTTATGCAGAGTTTGAACTAATATTTTTATTGTGTGGATAGATTAGGATTTTTATACAAGTATGGAAGCTTCAAAGAATTTATCAATTTTTTGGTCATTAATTTTCCTTTTCAAGAGAATATTATGATAATATTTTTTCTAGAATTTTTCTTTCAAGGACCTCTAAGGAAACCAATTACTCATATTTTAAGGTAGCTGTTGTATCATAGATACATATATATGTATTTACTCTCTGATACACTATATCTAGCACTAAGGCACTTCCCACAATTAAGAATTTTTTTTATTAATGGTATTATGCTGGTTATTGGATTTATTAGTTTTTCTTTAAAAAGGTTATTAATGATATTCTGCTGGTTATTAGATTTATTAGTTTTTTTTAAAAAGGTATTAGCTTGCACGGCAACTGTATTAGGACATTACCAGGATGCTTTTCCTTCTAATCCAGTTACGTGGGATAGATGGAAAAATGGTTCACATTCATGTATTGACACCAATCTCAATGTATTTCATTCACACTTTGCAGATAAGCATACTGAAGTGCTCGGTAAGGTTGCACCCTAAGTGACTTATAAAAATTGTATGTTATGCCATGCTGCTGTACTGCTGTCCTTAGGGTGTTGTGCAAGGGTCAGTGAAGCCCTGCAGTTTAGTAGAGTGCTCCGTGGGTGTGTAAGGAGTGAGCACCACAGGGAGAAAAGAAAACAAACAATGTGTAAATGCTTGGTGTGTTGCTAAGCAGACTTTCTTACTAACAGATAATCTGAATTATATGTCTTGACCTTGCCAGTCAGTTGCAATTAAATTATTCAACAGATGAAATGTTGTCCAGATGCGGAATCTTTCCAAGACTGTATGTTGAATTCAGGTTTTTTTTTTTATTAGCTGGACACCATTTTGAACTTATTAGAAAGGCGGGATTTATGTCTATAGTCATTGTCTCTCTTCTTGACCTCTTATCAAGATGCTCTAATTTGAAAATAAGCCAAAATATTATTCAAAATAACGGACAACTATATTAATTATCCCCAATTATTTAGATATATTATTGTGTACTTATTAAAGACAAAAAGTTTAATTTGCATAAAAACAAATTAATTTGCTAATAGTAGATGGGTAATATGAAGTAAAGTCTGTGACTCCATCTTTATTTTTTCATTATGAAGGAGGTAATAAGGAGCTTTGGATTATTACTGGAATATTAGCAGCTTTAACCCTCATCTGCATCTTCCTTTGTCATGTTCATTCAAGCTATAGATTAAATATATGTTTGTGTAGGCCAGAAGATATGTGACATTACAAGAAGAAATGTTCAATACAAGCAGTTTATTCTATTTTAAGAGAGCAGGAGTTCCAAGCTTGTGATTAGAAGTAGTTAGTTTTCAGGTTGTTTTAAGCTCTTTCTTGTCAAATGTAATTTCCTTTGAGAAGACTCATGTACTTAATTCTGATCTGCTATGTTCAGAGGTTACTGAATGCATCCCCTTTTTACTTAATTACTTTGTTCGTCATGTGTCATTAGGTTGTTCCTCCTCACAAAGGATTAAATACACCTATAAGAAGTTTATATTTGAGGAAATTGCACTTAATGAGTAGTTTAATCTCTTCCAGCACTCCTTGCCCTTGCCTCCACAGTGATATCATTTGCTTGGTTCCTCTGCTTGCATATCTGACAAGTAAACTGTTGTGGAGAATGCCTCAATATTTAAATGGCATTAAGATATATAGTCATATATATCTGTATCCAGGTAGGTTCCACAGTTATCTTGGCCTAACATTTCATTCCATCATAAAGTCAGACACCATTTGTTATCATCTTTGAGCAAACAATTATTCTGTTTCCCCTCCCTTGGGGTTCAGGTTCTTCTCTGCTTTTTAAATACATTTTTAATTGAATTCTCGAAAGAAACATTTTCAACAGAGAAGTAACATCATACTTCTGTGAGCTTTATCTGAGACACATGCCTACTCCATGAGCAGGAACACATCAGAGTTTGAGCATCGTATTGGTCAAGGTGGAGGATCTGACCATTTATCCCTCTTGGCTCCTGGCCTCACGTTTCTTCAGAACTATAGAAATGCCAATAATTCGGGGTCCAATGCCAAAGAACTCATGAGTCTGTGCAAAAGAACCAAGATGTCTTCTATCAGAATTGAATTATTTAATCATGCATAATTATGCAGAGAATTAATATATAGTGGCAGGTTGCCAAGACACAGGAATCTTTTTATTCTAAGTCTGTCTTTAATGCTTTCTTCTACTTCTCCATACCACATCTCCAACAATTTTGTGTGGAAAAAATGTGTGTTCAAAAATGGAAAAACAATTTTAGAGGACGTCAAAACCACTCAGGTAGGAGATTTTCTTGAAAGAATGCTTAACTATATTTTTTTATGTCTGAAAAATCATAGGAACTCGTGTGCAATTTGTACTCCAAAAGAAACTACTTGCACATTTTCAGGGCTTAGCATGTTGATAAATAGTTTTGGAGGAATTAAACCTTTTTTGAAGTCTTTTCAGAATCTGCACATGAAAAAAAGGCAGAATTTCCACTTTTCTTCACCCTGAATTGTTCACTCTTTTAGGAACAGAATTAGATTAATGGGGGAACTATAATTGTTTTCCAGTCCCAAATCTAGGAAGGGTAGTAGATTTCACAGAGTAAAGTAGATAAACAAGTTTGCAGAATTTAAATGTGTGTCAGTTTTCTGAAAGGCCAAGCAAAAACAATTTGCAATATAAAGCTGGCAAATTTAGGCAAAGATTAAAAAAAGAAAAATAGAAAGGCTAGGAAGAATTTAGCCAATTAAAAAGGTTGTAATAACAATAACGTATTTCCATGTGTTTTTCTGGAAAATAGGCCATGATAAACAAACTTGATTTCTTTGTTTTGTGAAATGCCAGGTTATATCAAAAAAGATAATTGCCATGCCAAATGCAATTCTAGTTAAGTAGATAGCAATTAGTAGTAGCAACAAAGCACATATTAAATGGCTATGAACTGGCTACATGGGAGGTAGAAAAAAAGTTTCATCAAGACAGAATTGCCATGAAAGGAAAAGATTCCTCCAAGGCTCTAAAGGGATCAGTGTAAGACCAATTCTATTCAACTTCTTTCTGTGTGGAAGTAAACAAAAAGACAACCATTGGCAAAATTTTTGGACAACTATTTCTATAATAGATATTCTTTTGATTACAGCACTTGCATATTGGACATCAGAGGTTATTGTCTACTTTCTGGAGGCATCATGGCAGCAAATTTTTATTTTAATTAATTTGATTGTCCCATTATGAAAACTGGGGGGTGCTGTGACAACTTTTGGTATCCATGCAATTGCCACATAAATTGGTGCATTTTCTTCTCAATAAAAATTTCTTCAGATTCCTTAATTTAGGAGGCATCAGCAAAATACTTTTTTTCATTTGTAATTTCTGTCTTTTACTCATAAAGATTTTAGAGAAGGTTATTTTTACTAATAGTTATTTTAAAAGATTTTTTTCTCCTGGGGGTATACATTGTAGGACAATCAATCTGGTCAATCCACCCCTTCTTTTAATACCCAATGAATGCTATTCTAGCCTATGTCTTTAAAATATTTACTATTTTCCTTTTAAAATATTCTTATTTTGCAGTACTTTTTATTTATTAGCAGTTGCCCCAAAATTTTCTTAAATGTCCTTAATTCATGTATTTCATTTTAATGCTAGTTTTCTTTAAGGAAGGATATACAGTCTTGCAGTACTATAGTCATGACCAGAGAAGAAAATTGACCACCAATTGTCATTTCTATAGTGCTACAACTTTCATCCATAAAGTGTGTAGTCTCTGTAAAGGAACAAAATGTTAGTTATATAAAGAAGATCTGAGTTAAAGGGCTAGATTTAAAAAAAATCTTTCTTATAGAAGAATTCAGAATGTGGAGTAAGACCATAAGCTTTGTATTGCAGATTTCTGTTTGCAGTTATATTTAGAACTAAATCACAAATTCAAGTCAACATCTATTAAGAGTTATACATCTTAATTTTATTTTGAAATTTTAAGGAAAAAAACGTATTTGCTGCCTTTTTCAGTATCTGTCTTAAAATGGAAAAATTTTGTTTCTCTTTCAAAGTAGAATAATATTAGAACTTGATATGTGTTTTAATACATAAAATATGTTCAGAATATTAAGTTACAATAAAATAGGCTAAATTCATACCCTAGAAAAAGCAATGATAAAAATAGTGCTTTTATTCCAAAAAAAAGAATAATATTAATGAAATTACCACCTGCAATACTTCAAATCCCTCAGTAAATTGTGAACATTTACTTAGCTATTAAATAGATACTTAAAATTACATTCGAATCATAATTGTCTATGATCATGGAAAGATAGATATATAAGAAACTAGAAAATGGGGGATCAAATGTGACCTATTGGCCTTTCATCAAATATCTAGTGACCACACTTGTGTTCCAGCAGAAGAATGGAAATTTTCCAATCAAAAAAATACTTCCTTCTCCATGACAAAATAGTTTGCCATTAAAGAGGAGTTGTGTGATTGTTCTCTTTTTGTTTTCCCCACTAGATAGAAAACCTCTGAGCTCAAAATATTAAAATAGACCATGTTTTATCTGAAGCAATTCAGACATCATGCAGGAGTAGGCTGTAAAATAAAGATGACTACAATTATGCAGTGGTTACTGTATGTAAATGAGTTCTTATTTTGTGTAAGTAATAAGATAAATTCTTTTAAATGTACCAGACTAATAGGTAAGTACAAAGTAAAACACTTCAGAAAATGCATAGCTATGCACCTGGCTGCGGCAGATATTTTCTTAGTATTTATCTGCACTTGAATTAAAAAAGTCTTGATTTTTGCAGTCTCAGTTACAGTAGATCCTTCTGTTGTAGCTTTTCTTTTATGTAAGTTAAATGGTTCTTCACAGAATTCTAAAAAAGACAACATAACACATTGTCAGATGCTGCAGAGCATAAAAGTATCTTTAAGAAAATTTGGTATAAAAGTAAAGGTATTAACTGCAATTCAGTAACAAGAATTAATTCAGAGAGCCTGAGAAGGAAGAATAACTTGCCAAAAACAAAGCTATTTTCAGGGCTTTCTCAAATCCACAGGTGTTGGGGAAAATGAAAGAAAAGGAGCTATACACAATAGTAGATATATCAATATTTCATCTCAGTGTTCTTTTTTCTCAGTTTTACCTGATACTTTCAGGATAAATGCAGGACCATCAAGAATAAATTTCTTAATTGCAAAAGGTTGTGGAAAACTGTAAGTACAAAGAAGGAAGCTTGTGTGGTTACAGGCAAGAGCAAGAAAAGCATAATCAAGTTTAATAGCATTATATAGTAAAATTACTTATAAGTCATATTGTTTAGTTTTAGTTGGTCCTGTAAATAACAGGGGGTGAGACTTGATCCTGATTGGTCCTATTCAGATTAAGAGATTCTATGGGTCTACAGTAATTCTAGTCTCATTAATTTGGAAATATCACAAGAGAAAAACACCATAGGTTTATTAGTCAATTAAAAGTTAATCATCAATGTCATGTATTCTATATAAAAATTAAAAATGTTGCAATTAAAAAAGGTGGTATTAAAATCTTAATTGGAAAGTAAGTAGGTTTCTCATTGTACATGGTCAGGAAAGACAAATTCAAGCTGGAAAATGTGCTTTCCAAAATTATTGAAATTGTGACACAACAAAAAAAATTAGAATTAAAAAACCCTAGCAAAACTGGTGTGCTTTAGAGTTGAATAAACTTATAAAAGAAGTTAGAAGAAAATGTGGTTTTTTGGGAGAGCCTTCCATGTGGGAAAAAAATTCTCTCATAATTTTAAGATGGAAATAGATATGACTATTTGTGAGGGCAGAGGTCCAAAGCTGTGTGCTCTTTTTAGCTCCATTCCATTAGATTTACCTTTCCATATGTTGTATTTGATTTTTGACATTGCAGTCAAACTTCTGTAGAAATTCTTTACTTAATACCAGAAACAGTATGGGGTGTACCTGTAATGACGTCTACGTCTTGTTTTTTTTTAAATTTCTTGTTTTCCTTTTCTACCAAAGATGGATAAATACTGAAGGCATAGCTGAAAAGTAGTTGGTTAACAAGGTCACAGTGCTGCCTAAAAAATATGAGGCAAAATTAGGTTTGTGTTTAAATTTAAAAAAGCTATGACAGCTTTCTTTTTCAGGTTTGGTTTTTTTTTGGGTTTTTTTTTTTTTTTGTTAATGTTTTAGTCAAGGAAATATCTTTCTTAAGATTAACTTCCTGTCTTCTTGTGGGATGCATAGCAACCCCTGCCAAGTATACAGAAGGTACTCAGGGGCAATTCCTACTTTAAAAGAAATTTCTGGAGCATTCAATACTATCTTAGTGAAAAAGGCAACTAAGTGGTCAGTATACATTTTGGGAGCAAGAGTGAAACTTGAGATTATGCATGACTTTAGTTCTGCACTGCCAGGAATTGGTAGAGCTGCTAGTGACAAGGACAGAGCATTAGGATCCTCACAGTAGTTACATACCTCATATTGATTATATGGTTTCGGGATGTATAAATGTATATGAAACCCAAGAAAAAGAGGGAACTAAATCTTCTCTCACCCCCTGCCTTCAGCTCATCAAAACTTTAAAACTAGTTTTCTTATTCTAAATTTTGCATACAAGGCTTTGAAATTAAGAGCCTGCCAAATTTCATTGTCTCCATTTTCAGAGAAGCGGAATCTGCTGCAAGTGAGAGAGATGAAATGATTAGTCATGATTAGTCATCCACAAATCCTTATTAACTATCTACAAGCCTTGATTCAATATCATAGCCCTTGAAGCAAATAAAGAAAAGCAAGCATAAATCATGGGAATTTCTGTTTGTTTAAATTAATTTAAAAATGCAAGTGGCTAATACTAGAGAAGATAGTGTAGAAGACATGTTCTACTATGTTACATTTGGTCTGTTACAAGTTGAAATGGAAGGTTCTTTTAAAAAATCCCAAACTTCTTACATGCATATGCATTAGCATGATATGTTTGGTTTTAATGTAAAAAAACTAAAAAAGTTCATTTGAAAAGTCAAAGCAGGACATTCTCAGTTCTAGGACATTCCACATTCCTATTTATCAGTAAAATGAATTTTCAAAACAGTACTACCAAATTTTGTGAACCATATTTATTTTGATGAAAATGCATATTCAAATTATAGCAGTTTCTTTTATCTAAATTACTCTGTAAATTTCATTTTCCAAATTATATATAGAGTGTAAGTTGTGGTTATTTTCAATATATCGTGTTGCAATTTCTGAAAAAAAAATCTGTTTCAAACAGCATCATTTTGAGGGAAAAAGCACGGATGAACTAAACCAAACCGGTATACTATTTTTAGCCAGTTTGTCCAAATCTACACTTCTGATGGAAAGTAACTTACAGCACAAATCTGTGTTAAAATAATACTAAAACCTCACAGATGCTTAAAAAAATGTGCATAGATCTTATTTTTGTGTGATTTCCTCTCAGAACAAAATGGAAACAATGGTATAAGCTGCATGAAATTTTCCATTTCGTATGTAATAATGGTTAAATGGTTTTATTGAAAAAATGCAAAGAAAGTAATTTTAAAATACAAGGAAAATAATGCTCTGGAAAATATTTTTTACGTCATCTGAAACTGTGGGAATCAAAACAACTTGAGAATCATGCTGTACATAAAGTTCTCCTGAAGAGTAAGGCTCTACTTCTTAAGAATCTTTGAATTAGTAATTATTATATGAATAAAATTTACCCAGAAGCAACATCTGATGCCATTTACTTACTGGTTATAGCAAGAGCTCACTTTCAGAGTCCAATAGAAGTTAAGCTAAAATTTTAGCTCTTTAAAAAATGTTAATAAATTGGGCATTTTACATATTTCTTTATTTATGTCTATGAAACTCACTCCAGTCTATTAATGTCTTTTATGTACTGGTGTGCTCAGAACTGCACCCAGACTCCAGATTTGGGGAGCAGAGGGGAAGGATCCCCTCCCTCCACCAGCTGGCAATGCATTTCACGATTCAGCCTGGGAAGATGCTGGCCTTGTTTGCTGCAAGGACACATCACTGGCTCATGTTGAATTTGGGGACCACACCAGATTCTTTTCTGAAAAGCTCCTTCCCAGCTAGCTGGTCCACAGCACGTACTGGTTCCCTACCACCGCACTTGACATTTCTCTTTACTGAATTCCATGATTTTTCTGTCAGTCTGCAACCAAAGAGATTAGCTGGGTTTAATTTACGGATATCATCATAGGTGGAAAATGTCTCCTAATTGAAGTTTTGCCCACAGAGTTTTCTGTCCCTAATATCATTTTAATCTTTGCTTCTACATGTATAGGTAACTAAATGTGAAAAAATTCTGATGATGATGGATAAAAATAATAGAATTTTAAGATCATTCAATTTTGGTTTTCTCTCTCTAACTTAGTTATAGCAATAAAAATCTTGTCTTTTACTTTACAACTATTAATTAATTCAAACATAAACAGAAATAAACATGATTGACATGTATCAAAACTAAAAAAAATTATTTTTGAGATTTGTCAAACAGGAAAATCTTGCTTTTGGGTAGTTTTAAGAAATACATTGTATATTAATTGAGAAATTATCTTTTGTTAGAAAACACTTTGTGTCTTATTCCTTGGGCTAAGAGTTCCAATTCATCAGTTTTTCTATTAAGTAGCTATTTTAAAAGTTATATAAGAAAACACTGTTATTTTAGCAATCTAATTTTGGGCCGGGAAAGTTATAAGTTATACTAATTATTTAATAATATAATAATTGATTTAATAATTATTGTTTCAATTTTATCATATTATCCAATTTTGTTGTCTGGCGGCATCTGGAGTTGTGGTTTATATGTGTTTATATATGACACAAACAACGGAAAACAACTTAGCTCCACTTTTCCTTTAAAGGAAGTTTATGCCCAGCCTTTGCTCTTGTTTGAACAAGCTAATTCTGATCTTTTGTTTGTTTGTCTGTTTGTTTGTTTTCTTTCCCTCACAGGAGTCATCAGGACTGCCTTGCACAATATGGACAGGGAAGCCAGAGAGCATTATTCCGTTGTCATTCAAGCCAAAGATATGGCTGGGCAGGTCGGAGGGCTGTCAGGGTCAACAACTGTAAATATCACACTCACAGATGTCAACGACAATCCACCCAGGTTTCCTCAGAGTATGTACAATTTCAACAAATAACTGATTTGAAAATCACGTTGATTTTCAGTTAAGTAAGAAGCTATTAGCAAAATCCAGTTAGTAGTCAAATTCGTGGGGAAAAGGCAGCTTGGAAAGCATTTGGATTCACCGATATTTTTAAATTTTCCACTATTTCCAGATAAAGCACAGAGACAGCATAGCTATAGTACTGAAACCAGTAAAGATTTCTTTCAATCTAACTACTGAATAATATTGAGATGAGTTACAAAAGTATACTGTTCTCATATGTGGGTTATTCTCCAGCCCCTGTTAAATACGTATTTCAATAATTGTGTGATTTTGATCCCATGAGGGAATTAGGATGTTCCTGTGGTAGATAACAGCAAAAGGCAAAATTAAAATCATTAAAATATTTAACCCTTTGGCATGCCATATATGTCTATCAAATTTTTTCTTCTGCTTTCTCTATACCCAACTAAATTTTTAAGATCAATTATTATATTTCAGGTGGTCAAAATCTAAGATGTTTCTCACTATTGTTGAGTAATGGTGGAGCCTGACTTTATCATAGTTAAATGAATTGTTGATGTTAATTTCAAACAATATTATCACATGAATATATGAAGAGTAAATACTAGAATATAATATCTTAATATGACCACTAATAGGAAGTTGATTTCTATCACCTCATTGGGTACACATTGATCTGACACAGTAGCTGAGATCTTGTGGGAATTCTGAATTCAGTCAACAATTTATTTAAAAATCTTCTGGAACATAAACGCATTTTCTCTGCATGTTGGCTCAAGGCCAACAAGAATATTGTAATCTGGGGTCAGACACTGCGTGAGCTGTTGTAGAACATAATGGGCTGGTAGCTATAGGTACATCAACCAGGAAATGCCTTAAGCTGTTTGAATTAAAAGATATATAAACAATAGCAGAGATCACAAGGCTCCAAGGAAAAACAGTGGCAATACACATTTTATAAAATCTGGCCAAACAGTAAGTGGGCTTATAGGAGTGTTGTAGAAATGAGTATCTTCTCTGTGCCTCACAAAGACTTGAAAACATAAAGCTTTTGAAACACACACTTACATAAAATATTTTCGTTTTTATGTTCCACAAATTCTTCATTGCATCCATCATGCTATCTAATACTTCATAACTGTTGGAAAGGCAAAAGTTAAGGCTTATCTTTGAACAAGAGCTAAATTAAAAAGAAACAATGTCCTAAGTTTCCTGCAAACTCAATGGATGCAGGAAACTCAATGGATCCCTACCTATCAGGTTTCAAGAACTGGCCTCTTATTTTCAATGGAAGGTTTTAGATAGCAAACTGATTGGCAGGCAGGAATGTACATTGGCATATGTATTTATCTGTATTAATATTTTTTCAGAAATCAACAAAATATAAAATGTTCGCATTATAATTTATACATTTTAAGAGATTCTAATATCATTGAAAATGACAAAACATTTCACATTTAAGGAAAACTTATTAAGGCAGAATAAAATTGTACTTTAATATTTATTCTTTTTAACATAAAATATTATTTCTAGAGCAAGTCTTATAGAATACAAACATTTGCTTTCTTTCCTTACAGAAGATTCCTATACACAGTTATGAGTGACATTATTTCTTTACTCCTTCTCAAGAGCTATATTTTAAACCCCTTGCAAATGAGCAGTAGCTACATGTTAGCAATAAAAAATGAAAATACAGTTGATCTAAAAAAGGCCATTTTACCATCATGAACTATATACACGAGTCTTACCCTAAAAGAAATAACTTCTTTGCTTATTTTTACTCTGTTTCCTTTGTGTGCCATGATTTTCAGTTACATTTCTCTTCAATTTCCTTATTAGACGGAATGCTAAATGAGACTTACTGAGGTTGTCACATTCAGAATTGAATTCAAGGGAAGTGCTAACCAAAACTGCCTATATCGAGTGTATAACCCTTGGGACAGGCTGAGCCTCAGCTAAACCACAGACTTTCTTTTGGTTAGTTTCCTTTTCTCCGTTACCATACTTGTGAGTTTTGAATCTGATTCTAACTGTATGAGTACCTTACTTGAGAACGTGCTGGGAAGTACATCTGGTTGATGCTGTTATTATTTGTTTTATTTATACATATGTTTTGTTGTATATATTCAAAAGATACTTTTCTGGCTTTAATAGATCAGTGTTCATTAGACACGCAAAATGAAGTAAGATATGCAGTATTTTTCCTCTTAAAGGAACACTTTAAACCCCTACTTGAAACTTAGAAATAAAGATTGCAAATATATCTGTTTGAAAGGGTTTATTGTGTTTTTCTCTGTATTCATTCTAAATAGAGCTGACTTTCTTTCAAAGAAAGTCCTAACAGAACCGCAACAGTTTTCCAAATCATAAAAAAAAATCTAGGACTAATAATATGAAACAGGACTGCATAATTTTATCACTCTGATTTCTGGTATAGGAAACATAGCTGAAAAATTCTGATTGCAAAACAGTAGTAGGTCTCAAAAGTAGGAAAGGGGTTGCAAATTCAGGAGGAGAATAGCCTGAAACCTCACATATTTTATGTTTATCAATTACTTCTTGTGCATCTTACTGAAATCTTACTGATTTCTTTTTCTACATCATCATAAATTTTCTTTCTTTTTAGAGACAAGTAGTAAATGAACTATCTATTCAATGTAAGCTGACAGACAGTGCTCTGCATGGGAAGATTTTTGCACCTCTCAGTTCTTGTTAGTTTTACCACATGGATCCATGTGGTTGATGACTGAGGGCCCTAATTTCATAGTCATAAACTTATTTCATAATTTGATAAAAGATATTCCATCTTCGAATGGCACTGTTAACAGCTTTGAGCTAAATCAGAATATTCTGTATACCCTTCTTTCATTAATTCTCTCTGATGTTGTTTAAGATGAATAAATTCTCTGTATTTTGCTTTGTTTAGTGTGAAGAGATTAGCATCAAGATCATCACAGTAGGCAGAGGCCTCTATTGACATGCTTTGTACTTCAAGTTCTAATGATTACGTTCTGGCCAGTGTGTAGAAGATCTATAGTTGCTATGTCTACACTCTAATTTGTAGATTTCAGGTTTTGATACAAATAGCTCAGTTCCTTAGGATAAAGCAGAATTTAAATATAACTCATTACTTAGAACACTTTTTATAAAGCTTGATTTTTGAGCCTTGATAGTTTCACGGCAATAGTAAACATAACATGAAATTATGTATGTGCATAATTAGTTTGGCCTCTCTTTTTGCAATATCATTGTATGAAAAGTGCACAGCCATGTTTAAATAGGAATGTGATATGAAGATGCTCCTATTAATTCTGAAAAAGTCAACTCACATACCAGAAGGAGAAATTAACTCTGTTCAGTGCTAGTAAGGCTTTGTTAATATAACTCATTAGCTAACTAAGTGTAAAAGTATCTGCTACTCATTTTCTTTGTGAAATTCATACTCCAGTGTGGTCCTTTCTGAATCCCTTATTCCATGTTGTATATCCTATCCAGTTCTCACGATTTCCTGTCATGAGAACTGTCCTGATTTCCTGTCATGAACTGTCAGTACCTTCTCACTCCCCACTGCCATGTGCTGCAGCCTGTCCTGTCCTACCTGGTGACTAGTCCAGGTCTCTCTGCCTTTTCTTTTACCACTTGGCTCCTGCCAAATGTGATGAGGAAAGAAAAAATTTCTCTGGTTGTTTTTCAGCAGGTCTTTCTCCTTTTTTCACTCAGTAGCTGCTAAGCGGCTTATAGAATCATGAGTTTTAGTCTCTGTCCTTCTGCTAGATTTGCCTGATATTGGACAAGGGTTAAAAATTACTGGAGACTATTGAGTTAAAAGGATTGCTAAAGTTTTGTGCCCTCAGCAAACTCAGATATTAAATAAAATAAGATAAGGACATGATGTTGACATCTGATCAACTGTACCTTTTTAAATTAGCTTTTTGCATATCTAGTATAATCTAGAACCTGTTCATTGTGCTATTTGTGGGCTTGAGAAGTGGGACCATATGAAGATAACACAGCTCAAGAAGTCCAAATGCCAGGTCTGCACCTGGGTCAGGGCTGTCCCAGGCATGAAAACAGACTAGAAGAGGAACTAGGTGAGGGTGCCCCTGAAGGAGAAGGACCTGGAGGTCCTGGTGGGTGAAAAGTTGGACATGAACAGTCAATGTGCACTTGCAGCCCAGAAAGCCAGCTGCATCCTGGGCTACATTAAACAGGTTGCACACAACAGGTCAAGGGAGGTGATTGTCCCCCTCTACTCTGCCCTTGTGAAGCCCCACTTGGAGTGCTGTGTCCAGGTCTGGAGCCCTCAGTACAAGAAAGATGTGGATCTGCTAGGGTGGGTCCAGAGGAGGGCCATGAAGGTGAAGAGAGGTCTGAAACACCTCACTGATGAAGACAATCTGAAAGAGCTCAGGTTTTCAACCTGGAAAAGAGAAGGCTCTAGAGAAACCTCATCGCAGCCTTTCAGTATGTGGAAAGGACTTATAAAAAACATGGAGAACAACTCTTTACATAGGTAATGATAACAGAAGGGAGGACAGTTTTAAAAGGGAAAGAGAGTAATTTTACACCAGATATTAGGAGGCACTAGAAAAAGTTGCCCAGAGAAGCTTTGGATGTCCCATCCCTGGAAGTGTTCAAGGCCAGGCTGGATGGAGCTCTGAGCACCCTGATGTAGTGAAAGGTGTCCCTGTCTATTGCAGATGAGTTAAAACCACATTGTCTTTAAACTGCCTTCCAACCCAAACCATTCTTTGAGTCTACATGTGGATGACTCCAGCAATGATCCAGTATCCAGTGAGTATTAGGCAGCATATCAGTCCAGAAATTATTCTACTTTTCATGGTTGCTTATTTTTTAAGATTTTTTTCATTATATTAAGACTATTATCTTTTCCTTATTTCATGCTCATCCCTTCTCAGCTGTGTGACTATTACATTTTGATGTAATAGTTGCATAACATAATTGTGGTGCTGAAAAGTATTTTTCTTCTCACATATTCTTAAAGGTAGTTGAATATATTGAATTGATTGAGGTTTTAAAGTACGTGCTCAGGTTTCAAAGTCAGTGCTCAGGATTCAGAGTGGATGCCTAGTGACACTTCCTTTGTAAGTACAGTTGGTGCTCAGTATAGCGATTTTCTGCCTTTACAGACAATTATCACAAGGCCCTTGACCTTTTTTTTTCTTTTGAAAATGGCTAAAGTGTTACATCAGAGACAGAATGAGGGACAGGTATCAGGTTTCTGTTTCTGTCAGTTTTCAGAAACTTCCTCCTAACTGTGACGGCCAGGAGCAAAGTTAACAGAGAAAAGCTGCTATTGTGTGCCTGTCTTACCTGGTGAAGCTGTTAGTTTTAAACAGACAAGTTTGTTGGGGCTTGATTTTCTAGAATTTAGACTCACCTGGTTAGTAAGGCTGCTGCACAAGGGTGACAAGCTGCTTTAGTGAGTGGTAAAAGAGACAAGCCTCGCTGATCTGAGTGATTTTCTAAAATTTCTCACTTTGTAAGAGAGATACGGTATCCTTGTAATGTGCTAGAATCAATCGTTCGCCCATGGGATGCCTTGGACATATGAGAAACACATTACTTGAGATGTGCTCGTTAAGTTCAAAAGGGAGTGAAGACATATGAAATAAAAGTATATGTACCTTTGAGTGCATACTTCCATAGACTGGAGAATGTTATATAAAGTGATTTGTTTAATTGTCTTCTTCCAGTTTTTTTTGTTTGGTTGGTTGGTTTTGGGTTTTTTGGTTTTTCTTGTGAGAAGAATGGTATGCTCTGATATTTGCACAATATTTGAAGTTAAAGCTACCAAATTATTTCATATATCACTGAAATCTGACATAAGTTATTTGATGGCATTTGGTCAATAGGAAATCTCATGATGTTCTTTTTCCTGAGCAGAATGTGTGATTTCCATAATCAGTCTTTACTGTAAAAATTAATTAACTAAATATAATATTTTTCAAGAGTATTGAATATCTTATTGTAAAACTCTCCTTTAATGAAAATTCATGACAATAAAATTTGGTGACAGAATTCTTTACGGAATTCAAATATTACAGGACGTTTGATGTGGGAAAAATATATTTATGTCAAAGTCAGATTACATGTTTGGAATAAATATGTGGTCTACATAGATTTAGCACCCCCGAGGTGCATCAACTTTACTCATAACAGTACCATGGAGTGTTATTTCACTTTACTGAGTATTGCCCATAAGGATTTTTGTGTGCCAGATCCATTATGAATTACATATATCATACATATCAAAAAACTCCAAAACACTCTGGACAGAAAAAAAAAGTACAGGTTTTTGTTGGTTTGTTTGTTTTTCTATGGGTTTCTGAATAAGACTGTAATGGTTTTGGGAATGAGGGAATGTTGTTTGTTTTTCTCTCAGAGTAGAGAATTGGGAGTAGGACCACTCCATTTTGAGGAGTGCTCTTTGGAAAGCCTTAATTTTCATGTCCTTTATGAAGTTAAACCCCAGTGTGATCACAATCCTAGCTGTACTAGTGCCAGGGAAAAGCAAGCATACAAACAACAAAACAAACACAGTCCAAATGGAGTTTAACCCTTTTACAGGTGTTGCTGTTGCTCTCTGCTTTACCCAGGCTGCCTGATGCAGGCATGGTCCCCCTTTAAACGGCATAAGATATGCTGAACAGAGCGCAGCCTCTACAGCCTGCTACAAATCACACCCAACAATTAAGTTCCTCATTAGTGATTATTATGAAGTGCATATGTTGCTTTTCCCATGCCATTTGCATAGAAAATAGGTATTTGGGGATTCAATACCTACAGGAAAGTAGTGAATCTGTAAATCCAGGAGAAACCCAGTTTTCCTTATGTTTCTGCTTCTAGCTATGAGCGGCAAAAACGTCACAATTTTTCCAAGAAGACAGGATGTTTTTGCTCTTCAAGATCAAAAGTTCAGTATTTTGAGGTCGGAAAGTTTTCAAGAAATTTACGTCATTGTCTCTGAAGGCAAAATGTCATGAGACATAAACTCAACACCGATTAAATCCTTAATCGCAATCATAACTCCTGTTTTATACTGAGATGTAAAAAGCAGAGACCTTAAGATGTACAACTCTTGTTTCAGCCAAAGGAGTCTCTTGCATCAAACAAGAACATTTGGATGGTTTTTTTTTCTGAATTGACCCAAGGTTTCTATGTTCTTCGCACCTTCAAGGCAAGCAAAGGTTTGAAGGGTTTGAGTTCTGAAGTTTTTTGATTGTCATATTTGCAAATAAGAAGCAACACCACTTAGAATTTAAATACATTTAGAAAGTGCAATAGCACTGGGGGTTTTGGCAGGGAAAAGGAGTAAGGCAAGCATACCTCTTAAAAATTTATTATCTTTTTGTGAAAGAGATGTTGGCATCAAAAAGAATATTCAAATCAAAATTAGTAGACATAAAATTGGCTGAACTTCTGCAATGATAAAAATTTCTGTGCTCATGATGATGGATTAGAATTGGATTTATTATATTAAAAATAAACATAATAAAGGAACATGTGACATATGTACAAGACATACCGTGACAAATAGACTTCTAAAAAGACTGCAGTTGCAAAAGAGAAATCCAGAATAATCTATTATGTGTAATGTAAACACTGTGAATGAAGAATAGCTCTCTCAAAGAAAACCATCAAGGAAGATTGAGCACAGTCCACAGCTAAAGCTCAACTTTAGTTTTATCAAAGATGGCAGGCAGTAAAACCTGAGACATACCTTTGTAAATGACAGGATCATAGGTTCACGTGAGACTTGAGAAAGTAATCTTACCCAAAGCCCAGCTTAAAGCAAGTTCAGTTAGATGAAGTTACTAAGAGTCTTGGCTAGTAAAGCCTTGACAGGCCCTTTTCAGGTGCCATTCTGCAAAACTGCTTTACAACTGGCTGGCCCCAGCATATACTGATGAATGGCATTATTCCTCCCCTGGTGCCGTTTCTGAATGTCATAAGGTTTGTTTTAGCACATTTCTCCAGTATGCCCAGGTCCCTTTGTGCAGCAGCGCTGCCCTCCGGTGTAATAAACACTTTTTCCCAAGTTGGTGTTCAGTATTTTGTCTCTTTTCCCTCCCACACTCAAATATGGTAATGTCTACCATTCAAGAAGACATTTTAACCTATTAAATCAGGTCAAAATTATCAACAGAATAGAATAGATTAATAAACACAATAATTTCAATAATATGCTTATTGATTTTCATTAAATACTGTATGCAAAGAAATTACTTTTTTGAGAGTAAGACACAGCATTGGAGGTTGTCTGCAGGCTGATTGAAATGAAAGTATATTGTTCTAAAGATAAATAAATTATTTCTGTACTATAATGACAGATAAGCCATAAAGTTTATTGAAAGATGAAGATCATATACTAGAATTTGAAAAATGTTTCAATTAGCATAGATTAAAGTCCTGCAAAGTGGTGTCCTATACAGTACATTACCTGGAAAAGAGTATTAATTTCCTTATATCATGAGCAGAGGGAAAGCGTGTGACTGAATGTGATAAAAGCTGAGAACTGAATCAGCCAGGATTCTTGATCTGTAAGAAAAAAGCCAGCTCCTCTAGAAAAAAAATAAACCATCCCCAAAAGATTTCTGCTTCACAACATCTCCTGGAAGTCTGCAATGCTGGAAGATCAAGAACAGTCTGTTCAACATGGTCAGATTTGGTGAAAAAGTTTATAAATTGATTGCACCTGATCCTCGGGGTTCCTATCTTCCCAGTCAATTGTTTTAGAGGGTTGGGACAGCCTCATAGCTTGCAATACGGAACGGTAAATTCACAGTATACACTTCCCATTTTTTACAGCGTCCTATCAAACTTTCTTTAGCCAATGCCCAAGGAAACACTCATGGAATCAGAATCACAGATTATGCTGAGTTTAAAGGGACCCATCTGAGTCATTAAGTCCCAATGGAGAGCACCCAAGGAGTCACAGCATGTACCTGAGAGCATTGTCTGAATCCATTCCTGACTCAGACAAGCTTGGTGCTGTGACCTCTCCTCTGGGAAGTCTGTTACAGGGCTCAATTAAGTCTTTCATCAGTTCCTCTTACCAGCAATAAAGTTTACAGCTATTTAGTGTTTAACATTTCTAGCTTCACCACTAACCTAAAAAAATGTCTGTAATATAGTTTAACCTTCATGTTGATGAATTTTATCTTCTTGTGTGTTTGGTTTTTTAAGATAGTATTTTTGTATTAATCTATTTGGCTCATGTCTGTGTAGGATATTGTCAGGCTCTCTCTGTGAAGCAGTGGTTAAGTACTTGTTCGGGGACTTTTCTGACCATATAATATGAGAGATTTTATTTTTTTTCAACAGCTCTCTTTTAATTCTATCTACATTTTTTTAACATTTCAGTTCGACAAAAACTGACATAATTCATGAGTCATTTCAAATATTTGTTTTGCTTGAAGTTTTAGTATTTCAGAGTCTTTGAAGCGGGTATCAGTAAAACAATTTTCAGAAACAGATGGCTAACACTTGGGGTGTGATTATAAAGTGGAGCATAGTGTCATGTAGATAGATGTATTTGAACAGGCTCGACTGTTTGAAAGTCTCCAATTAGTTCATCCTGTCATATGAGTTATAGCACGTCCAGTTCCTGAAGTGGCTTGATTATATAACATATTGTTAATGGCCTTAACCTTTTCCTTTTTGGAAGAGCAAAGTGTCAAAAAACCATATTTTGCATTTATTTTAGCACTAAGTACATTTTGAAGTGAATCTCATCCTATTATTATAATTTTATGTATGAAATAAAGCAACCAGCAATACAAAAGTGTCAGCTGACATCATCTGTAAGTAAAAAACATTGCAGGGCATTTATTTGGAAATTTGTGTAGGTGGCTTTTACATGCATATCAAAGAATTGCATCAAGGTATTAACTATGAGTTTTAATTGAATTAAGTAATTGTTCTGCTACATCGGTGTTGGTATTTTATTATTTACATGTTAAATTGTAATTTTTCTCTTGCTCTGCTGGATATTTCTTATTTTCCTTAAGATTTTCAAAATGAATAATAACTTATTTTTTTGTTTTCCTATGAAACCTCTCTTTTCCTTTAAACTCATAAAAATTAGTGCACTTGTCCATCCTTATCACACCAATAGTTATTTACTAGTACTATGGGCTAGAAAAAATTAATTCAAAACAAATAGGTTTAGGAACCATTGTTCAAGGAATTACATACCTTTTTAATTAAATCTTCGGTTTTCTACCAGGTGTCTGTAAAGGCAGTTATATTTTAGTGATGATATCTATTCCCTTTTCCACTGCAGCTTCTGAAGATTGATAATTTCTTCAGCCATCCGGCCAGTAGTGGGTTTCTGCCACACCTCAGGTTTAATCTCTGAATTCGATTTAAATTTTGCCTTGCTTTTTCTACATGCTTACCAAGGGTACCTCTGCAGTTGTGGTACCTGGCTTAAACCCAGCAAACCATCAGAACATGTTAATTTTTATATGTCCACTTTCAAATCTGCTGATCCACTGTCCTGCCACTCAGTTTTGCACTATTGCACTCACTGCCACAGAATGCCTTCAAGGAATATAAAAGGAACCTGGTAGAGGTTCAGAAGATGTGTAATGACAGAAGCTATTTTTCTTTTTTTACTGTGTTGGTGTTTGGACTGTGATGTAAACTCCGCAGAGTTTAGGAAGGCATTTGGATTGGGGTTTTTTAGATGGGAAATGAATATGTTGTTGGTATGTGCACACCTTCTATTGGATGTGCATTATTTTTTTCAGTTCTGGTAGATTTCATCATGCCTGCTGTATTATAAGGGTATCATTATTGGAGAAATCTTCTTTAAGCTGTTTTTCTGTCCTAGTTGCAAATGGAGATTGAGGTTTACATAATGACATTGTCTCTTTGCCACCTTTATTTCCTTGTGGTAGCTTCTTGTCCACTAGAAAACTTTGTACCTTTTAGAAAATTTCATGCAAAAGCATACAGTTAAGAAAATTATCTTTCAAAAAATATTTCACTTACTAATTATTGACCTAACAGGTTACTGTGGTTGCCACAACCTGGTCAGACAGTGAGAAAACTAATTTTCTCAGGATCAGCTTGTGAGGCCCTATGTAAGTTGAGCCCAAACAATGATAACTTGTTATTATAAACAGCCTGCAGGTGCTGTTTTTCCTACTTTCTGTTTTCTTGTTCTTCCAAAGATTGTTTAGAAGAAGGGCATTGAGCTAGCTAGCCAACCAGGTGAAATGTATTTATTAATTGACCAATCTGGTCCAGCTGGATTGGAACAGTGTATAAAAGAAGGAGAATTTGACGTAAAGGTAGAATTTCTGCAAACCTAGTCTTTGGAGTCTGTGTTGTTTCTTACTATTACAGTGACAGGTTACAAAAACACTGAAAGGAGGCCAGAGTTGTAAAGAAAGATTTTTCTGGGCACAAATGTCTAATACTTCTTTGTACCCACTATGTTAATCTTCATTTACTATGGAGGGCAGTTAAAATTTTTGTGCAAAGGGTAAAATATTAAGATTTATTTTATTTTTCTTTAGCAAAAATATGTGTTGATAATGTCAATGCAATGTTGCAAAAGTGATTGGATTTTGCGAAAAAATGCAATAGATTTTTTCAATTCAAAAGTACTCACTTGACCATGCATTTAATTATAAGCTGATGAAATGTATATATTTTGGTTATGGAGAATATAAACTTGCAAAAATTTCTGTATTATATGATATTTAGCAATAGCTGTGAAAACTAAAATCCTTCATTAGGATGTTTGTATTTTGAATAGGGAACGAAGACATCCCAAGCAAAATACAATTTGGTTTTGAATTCTTTCAGAGATCTAAATAAATTCATAGGTTTATTTGTCACTTTACAAAATATGTAGATACTCTTCCAGAGTCAGACATCTATCAAGCAGGTAATCGTTGTCTATTTAGTTTGACTAGAAAATGTCCAAGCTATTATGTCGGTTTTTTTCCCCTCAGAACATTATCAACTGTATGTTCCTGAGTCAGCTCAAGTTGGATCAGCAGTTGGCAAAATCAAAGCTAATGATGCAGACACTGGTTCAAATGCAGACATGAAGTACACAATTATAAATGGAGATGGCTCTGGGGTGTTCTCCATATCTACTGACAAAGAAACAAGGGAAGGAATTCTCTCTCTGAAGAAGGTAAGCCATAGAAGATGCAAAATTTGGGTGAAAATTCTGCTTTTGTCCCCAACCTGCTTGAATATTGGTATAGAAAGTTTATCTGCGGCAATGAATGTGTAATTCAGTTTTCATAGACTGTTATTCTTTGGTTTACTTTCCAGGTGGTATCTAAATGATCCAATATTGTGCTAAAGACTTAAAATGTTACTGGTCAAGCTATCACAGAGTTATCATTTATATGTAGTTCCTATATTTGTCCCAGTCAGTTAAGAGTTCTCATGTGGATTTGTTGTTATTGAATCTTGTAGATATCAATTATATATATCCATAGATCCTAAAAATTAAAAGCGAGCATATATTCAAATTTGCTAATATGTATTCTGGTCTTGATTAATGGTTGGATAAATGAAATCTTGAGAAAATGTGAAAGAAGAGAATTAATAAAAACTTATCATAAAGCATGATTTTTTTATTTTTTGCTTCCAGATAAATATGTACGCATTTAAGACATCAAAAATAGTTTCTAACTCAAGGAAATATTATTTTTTATAACTCATATTATATAACTATAATTATATATTATATAAATATAACAAATATTTAAAAGATCTCTTCTAGTATCTTAAACAGCTTTAACTCGGTGTCTTTTGTAAAGGTTGTGTAGTACCCACCTTTTTCAACCATATAAAAGTCAACTGTCTTTTTTATACTACTGAATTTATTTCCTGATGGCCTTGTTGTAGCTAAAACTGTAATCTGTTATTTCTCCTTCAAAATGAGCATTGTACTCTCACCATGGCTACTGTTCATTAACTACAACATTTATGCATATTCAAAACATGAAGCAGAAAGGAAGAATTTTCAACAAAATGAAAGACATATACAAATCTGTTAAATCACATTTCTTACTGGTTTTGGCGAAGTAGCTTCAAAAAAATTTTCACTATTATTAAGAATATGACAAAAACATATGTTGCCTGTTCTTTTACATGCACATGACAATAATTTAAGTCATTTTTACATCAAGACAAGAAGAGGTGCGTTTTGCTTAAGTAATGTCAAATTCCAGTTGAGCAGAAATTTGGCACTTAGATAAATTTGTGTATAATACCTCCATTATTTTCTCAGATACCTTATCCCTTTGTACAGTATTAAAAATCATCTTAGGTTTTTTCTTTTTTTTTCTCTTTTTAAACTCAGATCTTGTATGTAATTTAATAAGTATATTATATTTTGTGTGCTGTAATTTCTTTTAATTTAGGTTGGGTTTCAAGCTGAATTTTCTGATAGCCCACCCAATATAAATAACCTAAACTAAGAACAGAAATGTTTTTGTTTTGTATATCAGATATCAGTGCCTTCTATAACAGTAGAATAGAATGATTTGTCCTCTAGTACTTCTCTAGAAGAATTTACAGTAGGCACATCAGAAAATCCAGAAGTAAATACATTGTTGTGTCTAATGACCTGAAATCCTCATCAAAACATTAAAGTTTCTGTTATGTAAGATTCTGATGAAAAAAAATTTTTTTTCACTGCCTCCATTTGTATGCAAAATCTAGGAGGGTTAGAGTCTTTTTTTAGTCTCATCCTGGGCTGACGCAAAACAATACTTTCATTATCTTTCTTATTGACAAACCTGTGGAGCCATTCTTCAGTCTCAAAGATCCTTCCACAAAGGGTTGATTACAAACTGTCACAAAGTGACGCTTCACCTCATGCATTTCCTTGTTTGAGTAAGAAACTGGAGGAAACCCAAAGAAAATAGCCCAGTAAAACCCATTATTCTCTGCATGCTTCAAAAAAAAGAACGGTCATCATGATCCCCCTTTGCCATGATTTTCAGAAAAATATGCTAGAACTTTCCTGACCTCAAATCAGCAAGTATCATTCAGGCTTCCCAGAAAAAGTGTCTAACAGTCTCTTCAATTTTGAATAATGAGACTGGAAATGTTCAAGAAACAGATAGTTATTTCCCATAAAATTCTGTAACTCTCTTTAGGAGTTACAGTTACCGTAATAAGAGATTTCTTTTGGGAGTCTCATATTAGAAGCTCAAACCACAGTACAGTGCACAGCAGCATTTCCCAGTTAGCCCTGTGACTGGTCACTTGAGCTACATTTGGCAGTTTCAGTTTAGCATGAAAATCATAATAGCCAATGAATACTTACTGAACTTATATTGGTAATTCTAATGGAAAGATATTTTTCCTTGGGAAAATAGGAAACATGAACAAAAATTCTGTTTAATTCATCTAAAAAATAAATATTTTGCTTTCTTTCTGGGGAAGACTTAACGATCTTCAGTGTTATGATAATTTTAAGTAAATACAGAAATGATTTGCATATCTAGAGACACAAGACGTGTCTATCTTTCACCTTATATCTACAGCTAATGATTGAGATGTTATAGGAAGAAAAAAAAGCATAAGATAGCAAAAAAACTACTCATATATTGGGCTCCTCATGTGTCTTGCCGAGCGTGCTACTTTGCCACTCCTTGAGGTGACAGGAAATACCATCTTAAACTTGGATGAAGAGTTTTTGTTAGACAGACTGTCATGTGCACACAGAATGATACTGATATCAGTGTAATTCTGCCATGCCATAATGGAAATAAAAATTCTGGTTCTAAAAAAAAAACTCCACGCATATGCAATTTTTTAAAATGATATGACTGTGTTTTGAAACTGTTGGAAATAGACAGACTACATCTGCTTTCTTACAGTGAGTGAGTGTTTTCCTGCAAGAAGTTGTTTTTATTCAGTTGAACATAAAAGAGATGCCCGAAAGAATTTTAATGGCCCTGTCGCTGTCTACGAAACTTTTTTATTAAAGACGTGAAGTTATTTTAATTCAGGATACATCAGTCTCTGCCTTCTTCAGGATTTAGGATTTACTGATTAAAATGAAAACGTGACAAATCTAGACACTACATTATCATGAGAGTAGAATCTGATGAGGCTCATTCTAAGCCCTGTATTTTTTCTAAAGTTAGTACCTTTTCCAATATTCTGTTGTAAAGAAAAATTGAAACAGTCTTGCTACATTTATCTCCTTCTACATACAAGGTATGGCAGCGGCTGCCAGAATATCACAGAATATCTTCCCAGTAACATGAAAAATGTTTAAGTTAAACAGAAAAGATGTTGTTAAGTTGCTAGCTGGCTAAACTGGAGAACAGAATGGCTCTGACAATTTTTTCTTTTCTGCCAACAGCCACTCAACTATGAAAAAAAGAAATCATATACACTTAATATAGAAGGAGCAAATACTCACCTGGATTTTCGCTTTTCGCACTTGGGACCATTCAAAGATGTAACCATGTTGAAGGTCATCGTTGGTGATGTGGACGAACCCCCGCTCTTTACTATGCCTTCCTATGTCATGGAAGTTTATGAAAACTCAAAGATTGGGACTCCTGTTGGCACAGTAACGGCACATGATCCTGATGCTGCGAACAGTTTAGTGAGGTATAGTAAATCCAATTTTTAGGGATTAATTATTCAATCATGACATTGAACTTCCCAAGCTTAAGGATTAATGAGACCTGGAATGTATGAAGACTGTTTATTTTAGTACATAAAGGGAAACATAGGTTGGAACAGTATCATGATCAGTCTGTACAGATTAGATTTAGTAACATAACCTTCAGCCTTTATTTGATTTCTACTATAATTCCTTTCATTGGTCTGAGCAAAGGTCTGACTTTCCAGTGGTATCCTGCTGTAAATTTGTTAAATATCATAGCCCTGTTTTCCCTGTGTGTCAAAATTGCACTGGCCCTCTGCAGACTTGCTGCACTGTAGTTGTCCCAGGTGCATGTGCAAGACAGCAACAGGTTCAGATACATCTTTCTTTTAGAGAGAAGCAGGATCATTTTCGCAAAACTTTGATTGAGGATGAGCCCACTATTTTGTAATATGTTTCAGCTTCAGTAGAGTATCAAAAGAATCATATATGTGTAATATTGAATTTTGTGGAACAATACATGAACTTTATTGTCAAAGGTGGTAGTAGATTTAAAAAGTTTCCAAAAAAACCCACAAAAACATTTTTGATGCTTTTTTTCCCATGACAAAATGGTATAGCCTTTGTAGAAATTATATTATTATATCCTTGGAAAGCAGTTTTTCTTAAGCTAGTTAGGAATATTTAGTTTCCTGACTGAGTTGAAATCTGCTGGGTATGTGTAATAGTCTTGATAAGATGAAACAATCTTTTCAGAAAAATGAAAACATCAGGTTTTTATGGTTCTTTTGTGATAATTGTCTAAGATTCAAAATGTTTTGTGTCAGAGAATCAATATATGCAATTTCTTAGTGGCAAGTTATTGCCTTTGAAAAATTTCCACTGTGGTTTTTGTGCCTAAATCATAACATACATAATAAAACTTGGCTAAAAATAGCTGCCAAATGCCTGTAGCTCTAATACTATGATTCTGAAGCTACTAACACAATCAGACCAATTACTGTTGTGGAAATTTGGAGTAGGAAGGGCAAGTGCAGATTTGACTAGCTGGTCCGTAATTCAGCTGTCTATTGCCCATAACAGTTTTGTCTAGAAAGAGATAAATCTGGCAAAAGGCAAGCAGCAGCAGTTTGTACAAAGCCTGGGAAGACCAGAAGTAGATTTTCTGGGTGAAACAGGAAGTAATTTGGAGATAGAGGGATCAGAAGGAAAAATATTTTCAAATATTGAGCTTTTTTTATTTCTCTTTTTTTTCCCCAAACCTGAATTTGTAACCACTGATTGAGTAGAGAATATTAAGTATCCATATTATTCATATAATTGAGGGAGAAAATTGTTCTTACTTTTGTCTATCTTATTTTTCCCTCAATTGACATATATTTTTGACTTGTTCCTTCCATATCTCTATCTCTCAATGGAGAAAAATATATAGTGCTAACATAACGTCTCAAACCATAAAGATCTGAAGGGAGCCAGCTCTCACTCAGTTACATGTTGGTAGGATTTGGCAAGGGCAGTGGCAGCTCAGATATCCTTGACATTCTATTTTGACCAGGTCCACCCTCTAGCCAGGCTTTGGTGGAACTGACAGTGAATGTCATTTGTGAGAGTGTGGGCTTTTTATGAAGATGCTGATTCTCTAAGGCCCGAATTAACATGTTGCTGTGCAGGACTCTAAACAGACACCAGGCTCAAGTTTTCCTTGAGCTTTCCTGCTGCGGGAGCAGAAGTGCTGGTCTGAGAATGGACAGCTCCAACCCCCCTTCCCTTACCTCAGCTTCACACAGAAACACTGATGTAGTGCAGAAGGGCTTTGCATTGTTTCAAGATCTGGCTACAGCTTGGGAAACTATGGGTGTGAGGTGTGACCTGAGAAGTGAGACAGACTGCATGGGCTGAGCTGCTGCTCTGCTTGGAGCTAGGGTCTTGCCCCATGCCCCACTTGAGAGTGACAAGCAAAGGAGCCACTCAGAGGTGGCTGTATTTCTCAGAAGTGTTCATGCAGTGCACTTATGGCCTTTTGTGCTGCAGGAATTGTCTCCACTGTTTGTCTGAAAACCTGGTGAGTCTGAAAGATAGTCAGAAGTAACAAGGTCATGTCTCTTCTTTGTTTCCACACAATTCCTAGTTAACTGAAAATGAAAATAGTGTTTAGAAAAATGCAATTAGGAAGATTCAGTGTAACTTCCTTAGAAAGCAGAGACCAAAATCTCCAGAGAAGATAGGTACAGATAGGACTTGCCCTGCTGACCTCTGTGCAGCACAGGAATAACAGAATAACGCTTCTTATCCAAATGGCTCAGATACATCTCCAAATACTGTGAAGCTACAGGACAAGATACAGAGCAGTGATTTGCTTATCAGTCTTTCTTAATCCACTTGTGCATCCTTTCCATTTTATGAGGACACTCTCTGCAGTGTATGAGATTGATGAAGCATTTAGGCACACACAGCTGAAACCATATCAATTTTCTGTTCAGGTGCTAGAAGAAATACGGTGCTGTGATTTGTTCACTGCCCAATTAAGTAACAGTTTATTTTGATGGCAGGAACAATTCTTGTATACAGAATAATGGCTGCAAGTATAGTTAAGATAATTAACAGTGCTGAAATCTTTTTAAGTTATTTGAACCGAACACAAAAATAAATAGCAGCATCTATTGCTATCAGTAGAGGGAAACAAAGTGGGTTTTGTCCTTATTTCCTCACTACAATTTCATCACAGTGATTTCATCTTGTTCCTGAGCTAAGGAGTCTTCAGAGGGCACTGATTTTTTGCTAGTGCATGTGCTAGTGTTTTAGTCTTTAAACCCCAGCGGAACAATCTCTGTAGTAACAAATGTAGCTAATAGCAGTGGGGTCTTTTTATTCAGTACTTGTCTGAATGGCAATTTGGACTGTTCTAAAGGATTTTTCTTTTTAAGCTGATTGATGTTTTTTTCTTTAAAAAGATAGAAATGTGTTTTCAGCGAAACTTTTTAAAATTATTTGTTTTGGAATCAGGTTATTATTCTACTGAAATATGAAAAGCAAGATATAATAGAAAGCGTAAGAAATAAATATATTAAAACTTTATCATGTATTAATTTTAAATATAAAGGGGGTTTTGAGTAACTTGAAAATAACTTTAAAAATTACCTAAAAAAATATTTTCTAAATCAGCAGAAAACATGCTTATTTGTCATTCATTCACATGTATTACTGCCTTGTTGGAACATTTATGAGAAACTAATCCTTTTTCATTCCTTTGTGTCAAGTATTCTGCTTCCATACTCATATATTTTGTTGCTTGAAAAGGTCAGTGTTAAGTCGTGTCTTATAGTAATATCTGATGTGAAAGTGGGTCTTGAAAAGTATCTTCCCACACAGTACGGAAGAAAGCATGACTATTAAATGCTTTAATTACAATTTTTTCTTAGTCCATTATTCATTTTAAATCTCTGTATGTCTACTTAGAAATGATCTTTTTTTCTTTCTGAAATCATACACAGAAGCCCTGCATGGAGATTAGGGGTACAAACAGCTTTTTAATTGGCAAGGCACTCTGCTGTTAGTGCTGCCTCAGGGCAGGGCAGCGCCTCTTGAAACCCTGACATCTTCCTGTAGGTGGTGATCCTTGCGTGGTGAGTCTGCCCAGGCACAGCTCATACTCCATGTGATCCTTGGAGCTTTCCAACTGCCTCTGGTCTGTTGCCAGTGGAATGTTTTTCAGAAACATAATGCTGTAGCTGTTCCCCAAGCTACCTCCAAGGCCGTCATTCACAAAAGAGCTAAGATGTAGTTTTAAGATGAGGACACTTTCTGCAGCTCTGATATAATAGTGAAAGTAGTTCCAAAACTTAGACCAGGTCCCCCAGAATAACTTCCCAGTTTGATAATGTACTATGAAGAACTGAAAGCGTTTGTTAACCTTATACACTTGAGAGTAGTGTTTGAGAAATAAGACATCCCATTATAGAAATACTATAACGTCAGGTCACTCCTTTGAGTGCTACTTTGTCATGCAGTGAAACAAGAGGTAAACCACTGTTTTGAGCATTAATGATAGGACCTCTTCCCCCCTCTAGACATTTTTTTACACCCATTTATTATGTTTAACTTTGGTTGTTTACATTTCTGGGAAGAATTTTTCTTTTCCTGGTACCTAACAGAAAACTTCTGGTGAATGGGATACAGGTCCTGATCAGGACTCTGCCTGTGACATCAGTGTCAAATGATAAGAAAGATAAGCAACTTCCCTTTTCAGAAGGTCTACAATTGCTTGATTAAAAACAACTTTGTATTTTTTTTGGTCTATGGAAGATTGATTTGTTATATTAATATTTTGGACTTCAAGTAAATTTTCTGTTGGACCCTAATCAGGCTGTAATATGTATTTTATTTTGTATTTTACTCACAAGAATTGATCAGCCATAGGAAACAGAAGTCAGAAATAACCCTATTGCTTTGGTTTTGGTTTGGGATTTTTTTTTGTTTTTTAAATTTTGTGCTAAAAATTAATTTTAATTTTTTCAAATTTATTTTGTCCTAAAAATTGACTTTTAATTTTGTGCTAAGTTCGTGAAGAATAAAAGCACAATCTCAGCCATGATCCTGGCTTCCCACTTTTCTAATGGCCTTATGTTGTTGCCTTAAAATGGATGATATATCATAATGGTTATAATTCATGTATATATTAATGAGTACTAAAACTTGTTTTCCAACACCACACCTGATATGTAGAGGCTCTAATAAATTCATAGTCCCCTTGTTCTACTTTGATTTAGATTGACAAACTTCTCTTTCCTTCTTTCAGAAAGAATACTAAAAAATTAATTAATTACAGGTGCATATGATTACAACAAGTAATGTGGTGTAGGAATTTTGTCTTCAATTCCTGCATTAGGTAGAGAAACTTATTTTAACTTTTGCTGCATCCATTGTAAAAGATAATCATCTTTTAGATTCATCTGAAGGTGAATATTTTCTGTCATCAGCCTTTAGAAAGTAATCTTAATTTTCAGTGAATGGTATTTTAAAAGGCAGATTCAAAATGTTTTGTAGATGAAAGAACATACCTGTAAGTTTTATGCTTTCCTATTATTATTTCTCAAAGTCTTAAAGACATAAAATATTGTAAAAAAATAAATTTTAGACTTCTTTTCTAATGTAAAGTTTAAATTTGCTAGAGGTAGAATAAAACCTAAACTTGTGATTCAAATTGAAGGGAGGTGCAAGACAACTGCATGAAAGGATCAAAGGGAGGGGCTGAAAATTAAATTATATTCTTAAGTTTCCCCGTCAGCCCTTCTCTGAGATCAGTTCAGTTTCTATGCTACACATCCGTACTTTCAATAGAGAGAAGGAATAAGACTGTTCCCCTTCTGGAAAATACACGAGTCCCTTCTCCTAGTTATTTTCATTTGTCTGAATGTCATATAAGAGGAATAAAATCACTTTTTTTCTTGCTGTCCTGTGCACAGCCAGCACTGCTTCCCTAAGGGCAAGTCCTGCTTGACCAGTCTAGTGGCCTTGATGGAATGACTATATCGGTGGACAAGGGAAGGGTTACAGATGTCATTCATCTAGAATTCCACAAAGCCTTTGATGCAGTCCCCCACAACATAATTTTCTCTAAACTGGGAAGAGATGGATTGGATGAGTGGACTGTTAGATTGTTTGGGGTGACACAATTGCAGCTTCCCAGTACCTGAAGGGAGCCTACACGAAAGATGGAGAGGGACTATTTACAAGAGCATCTAGTGACAGGACAAGATAGAATGGCTTCAAACAGATAGATAGTTAGTTTAACTTAGATATTAGAAAAAGTTCTCCACTGTGAGTGTTGTAAGACATCGAAAAAGGCTGCCCAGAGAAGTTGTGGGTGCCACATACCTGGAAATGTTTAATGCCTGGTTAGATGGGGCTCTAAGCAATCTGGTCTGGAGGAAGGTCTCACTGCCCATGTCAGAGAGGTTGGAACTAGATGATATCTAAGGTGCCTTCCAACCCAGGCTATGATTAAATCAGTCTATGACTCTGTTGGCTGTACTTAGGGCAGCTTGCTGAGATCAGTGCCATCATATAGAGTGACCATCTCTCCTTCATTTGCCCATGGGGGAATATGTGAGATTTTCCAGATCCTGCCAGGCCTGTGCTGGTGCAGACAGTGAGAAAACTGAGAAAACATTTTAAAACCTTTCTTTATAGTATTGAGATGAGAGGTCTGTTGCTGTTTTGCTCCCTGAGGCCTTAAATTAGTTTTGATTCTTGCCAAATTATGTGTCCTAGGTCTCCCAGTAACAAATATGTCCATGTCCTTGAGCAGGAGCTGGAAGATGTTCTGACAGCTTTTCTGACTAGGAAGAATCTAGTTCAGGATAGTGGCCAGAATCCTACATCAACCAGAACCACCTCCATCCCTCCCTGAAAGCTGAGAGAGAAACTGCTGACAGATAACTTTTTGACCATGAAAGACTGATTTTTCATGCCAAAACATCATCTTTATGTTTCTATAATTTCTACTGACTTCAGAATTTCTCAAGTATTAACATTCTTTTATGGTTTTAGAGTCAACCTTCATATCTGAAAGTCTCTGGAGTGTAGTCATTTGATAGAGTCATGCAACTCCAATAAATAGGCATAAATCTATCAATCTTGGTTTTATCTGGTTTAGTGTATAATACACAGAGAAAGAAAAAGATAGTATGTAAGTAGAATACCATACTTTAGCTGGTAGGTAGAAAAGTAGGTGTAGCTGTAGAGAAGTAGCTGTAGCTAGCTTTCAGGGGAAAATAAAAGTATTTCTCGTGTAACACTGACTGCACCTTATTTCTTACCAGTATCTGAATGTTAATCTCTTTGAATAACAAGGAACTTTGATGTAATAAGATACAGTTCTGCCATCAACACATATACCTGAAATGCTTTTGGACAGTCATAATCCTCTGAAGAAATTCATAAAGTCATGAAAAGAAGACAAACCTTTATCTTGCTTTTAATTTTTAATTCTGCCTTAAAGGGTGTGGCCTGTTCTTAGCCTACTCTGACTGCTAGAATTAGCTGGAAAAATGATCATTGATTAACACATGCAGACAGAAACTGCCAGCTAGAAATGATGAGTGTCTAGAAATGGCTTATTTCCTTCAAATGAACAGTGTTCCAAATTTCCTGTGTCCAAGGTGAACAATGTGCTAGAGGATGAGAATGAGAACACGTGCAGGAAGCTGACTTCTGCACAGAATTCAAACCAGCAGTGGCTGCCGTTCAGGGACTTTTCTGGGAGACAGTGGTTCACTGCTGTCAACTCTCTCATGCCCCCAGGGATCCCACAACTCACATCTCTAGGACTAGGACATGGGACACTGACACTCTGGCTCAGCTGAGATTTCAGTATGAGAGGTGAGCCAGGAGTCTTGTATGGAAAAAACAAGGTACTGCTGATCAGCTGATGGATGTCAGCTGGCAGCCAGCACCAGAGAGAACTCAGCAGGAACAGCATATTGAATCAACCTACTTTAGATGCTGTGAGAGGAACAGTATCTTTCTCAAAGTTATGCTATGAAAAGAAAGTTATGTTTGAAAAGAAAGTAAAGGAGCATTAAACAGAGGGATTACCTTCTCCAAGCTATCTTCAAATGTATTCAATTTTCACACCTGGAAAGCACAGTTGAAGGCTGTGGTTCTCAGAAGCAGTCTTCTGCCAAGGAGCTCTGGAACACCGAACATCTCCTTAATGTACCAGACATGCTGCAGGGAGAAAATTGCTTACCTGCTGATTGGCATGACTTCTGACTCATGCTTCACAATTGCTTTTCTCTGCTGGCTGAATTTGTTTGAACTATGGGGAAATAAATTGGCCCTGGAATGGAGGTAGTGTAGTGCAAGACAGTCACAACAACAGAATGTCTCCTCTCCACCTCATTTGGCTTCAAGGCTTTGCTGTTGGTTCCCAGGCTCATGAGTGCTGCTGTCAGGAGGCAGAGAGAAGATAAAAGGCACACACTCAAGTTATGTCTCAGTATGTGCCATTTCTTGTTGTTCTCCAGCTGGTCAAACACAGAGAGTGTCAGCTAGCTGGTCCTCTTAGTCTTTGTCATGGTGTATCTCCTTTTCTTACTCTATGCAATTGCTTACTCTTCCTTTTCTAGGATATTTTGTGAAATTAAATAAAAATTTCTGTACTTTAAATCTGTCTCTCTCTGAGAAAGTTTCTCGCTTAAATCTTTCACTGAACAGGTTTTCTTATAATGGCATTTGACTTTTAACTGAGAAGTCTTTAAAGATATAATTGGTTGGACAAGGTTCTGTTCCCTTCCCACAGACTTTTCTAATAATTTTTTTGTAACCAGTTTCACTTGTTATTTGAGAACTCGCTATTTCCTTATATCTCAAAAGTCCAAGGAAGTACTGTGGTCTTCGAATTCACATCTGGATGAAATTTGTCTTTGGAAGTTTATTATCAATATGAAATTTACAGCCAGAAATATGCAGGGTAGAAGTATGTAACAGAGTTCATTTTTGCTGTTGATGAATAGGGTAATAAATGAAAAAATAACATAATGAAAATATAAGTTAAAGATTTTATTAAATCCAGAAAGAGACAATTTAAAGTCTCAAAACTATTTTAAAAGTTCAAACTCAAGGTTCATCCCTAAAACACAGTAACTAGAGAAGGCCATACTAGAACAGTAAGAGCCTATGCCAGTTGTCTATCCAGTGATAAACTGGTGTTAATATTAAGACAATAATTTAGGTAGAGAGATTCTGAAAATGCTTATGCCTTTTAGCTTCAGAAGCCCTCCAAAAATGTTTGGAGATCACTAATATTTCTAAATTACTTTAGCAGCCTTGAATTTTTTCTCCATTTTAAGCAGTCTTTGCATTATTAGATTCTGGCAAGTTTAACACTGAAAGCAGATTTGTATGTTCCATAGTGACCTTTTGCCCAAGAGCCATCATTCATATATATTTCTCTTTATTTCCTAATTGATGCAAATGCTTTTAGTTTTCAGCAAAAATGGGGGCAATATCTGTCATCACTGACCCACTGCTTCACTAAAAGCCAGGAGGTGAGGAATGAAGCCAAAAGAGCCAGTGGCTTGCTTTGGTTAGAAGAAGGATATGGATGAAGATGGGAATGCACTTCCATTCACTGAGACTGCCTAATAAAAACGTGGCACATGTTGCATTTCCCAGTGTTATCAGGATTCAGTTTTGGTATTTAATTTCCTTCAGATTATCTTCAGATAGTGCGACTATTAAGTTTTTTATATTCATGATTCTTTTTAATGAAGTTTCTTTCAGATTGGTTTCTGTTGCTGCTTTGCATGTAAACAGTTTTTGGAGAGCTGTTTATCTAGGCATGTCTTGTTATTAAGTCTCTTTATTAGCATGTGCCATGCAGCTTTGATGTGCAGATTTAATGTTCAGTGGTTATAAGTGTGCTAAGTCACATGGCATTGTCATGACTAAATGTCTATGAATAAATATCTCAAATGGATATTTTAAATTAATTTTTGAATTAATGCATTCTAAGTGAGCAGAAACCATCAATTGAGTTAAGGTGAAAGATCTCTTTAGAAATCACTCTTTGAAATTCAAAACTTGGACTACATTTTCTTGTGGTCTAGAAAAAGCATTGAAAAGCAGATCAGTAGATGTGGAGGGAAGGGTAGGAGCAGAAGGGAATGACTGTGTCTGTTGCCACTATGATCCAGATGAAAGTAATTTTTTTAATCAGATGAAGTAAATTCAGAAGCTTAGGTAAAGCATCCTTGTCTCAAGAATGTGCTCTATTTATGGATATATCTGGTCTCCATTCTCAACATGTAGACAAATGAGTGACCAGTATTTATAAAGGTCTAAATTGTTCAGCACTTTGTAAAAAACAATGAAACTTGTTCTAAATGTCCTCTTACATGACAAAAATGAATTGCTCTACCAAGAGAGTTCTTGTACAAAATATTTTTAAAGCAGTTGGAAGCAGAACTAGCATTCCTAGGTTTTCTACTCTGTGGGAACATCTTCTGTAACTTGTTTTACTGACACATTCATGAAAGTTGGGTAACAGAGAAGTGAAAATGGCTACTTTACATGTGATGCACAAAACAGTTTTAAGGAAGAATCTGGAGTAATGGAGGAGAACTGAACATTTTAATCATGGGAAAACCTAAGAAAGTACCAACCCCTTATTTATTAATTGATGAGGAAAAGAATAGTCAATCTGTGAGTATTTCAAACTGTATGCAAAAGCTAGCACATGAAAGGGAAGTGCTACTGTGGATAAATTAGAAAAAAAAACTTCATTATTCTAGCATAATTGGAAGTAAGAGTGTCTATACAATGAGTTACCACAGGATTATTTTTTTTCATTAATGACACAGAAAATACAGTTGAAGTTATTTGTCCAATCTAAAATTCTTTTAACAGAGACTTGAGCTTCTGTGGAACACACTTAAATAACTGATTCTGAAAAAGATACTCATGTTAAAAAAGAAAAAAAATACCATCTTTTACAATATGTTTATGAAAATGAATTGTTAGATGATCACAATTAATCAGAAAATCAAACATCGGTTTTTCTACACAAGCTTCATTTTTGGGACAGATATTTTTCTTTTTTTTTCCTGTACTTTGCTCAGAGGAAGAGATAATGTTTTGTTATAAGTCATATACGCACAACAGCAGCTGGGTATTCATATTGCTTTAAGTTTTTGTCTCATTGAAGCCCAATATGAAATTCTGTCTATTTTTAAGCTACAAGCAATACATAGCCCTATTTTTATGGCTCTGTGATCAGCACAGTAATGACTAACAGAATAGTCACTGTGCCTGATGTTGATAATAAGCAAACAATGTCCAGAGTAATTAATATTTGCAGGGACGAGACTCTTGTATCATAAACTAATTTGGATTTGCAGTACATATTCCATTAGAACAGGTCAGGAAAGAATATTTGATTTATTTTTTTCAGCAAATAATCTTTGTTGTTATCAGGAGACTCCTAGAGTCAAGAAAAACAAAGCTATACTAGGAAAGAAGTAATTAAATTTTATCATTGCATAACTGATTGTAAGGTCTACCAGTAAAAGGTCTCCAAGAAAACTGAAGGACAATTATGCTTCCCACAGTTTCTCTCTTAACCTTCTAGTTCATCACAGAAAAGATGTTTGTGTATCTGTGTATATATCTTGCCCAACACAACCAAATGTTCATTATTTCTGTGTTAACAGTAGTATAACCAAAACATTCCAACTATTCTTCCTAGTTCAGCTTTCCTATGCTGCCAAGCATAGGGTGCAAGGTATGGGGCATTTCCCCACCTGAAGTGTGTAACTTCTGGAGAAAAATCAGATGCCAACACGACTCTGTAGCAAATATGGTAGCTTTATGGTAGATTTTCAGAAGTTGATACCGCTCTGTCTCCAAGTTTTTGTAAATAATTAAGGGTAAGGCTGACTGTGGATATGGGAGATACAACTTCTCCACTGAGACTGGCACAGTCTTACAGAGGTGATTATAGCTTGTTCAAATAGGGCCACAGAGGATGATTGATGCCAAGAGGATAATTGTGTGGTCCATTTTTTTTTATTTTTTGTGATGTGTCCTGAGAGGATTCCAATATTACTCAAAGCAAAATTAATTTCTTTGGCTGTCTGCACCATCCAGCATTTCATGATCAGTGACTGATGAAGGTTCATCAAGAGTTTTCTTTTAATTCCTCTCCTGAGTTTACCAAGCATGAAGAACCACACCAACTTTCCAAAGTGTGTCTGCAATGACCACTATGTATAAATTCTGTAACTTTTTTGTTCTTTTCTGGCAACATTACTGTTTTGCTTTATGGTTTTTCGTTTTTTGTTTTTTTCTTAAATTTGGTTAGCAATACACTGAATAATTTCCTCTGAAAAAAATCTTCCTGACTTAAACTCTTAAAAATTGCCCCATCACCTACGTAATCAAGATCTTGTTAGTCTGCTTGTCTGAAGCAGCTTGAGCTGCCAGCTTGCACATCCAAAGTGTCATTATTAGGTGCTTCTGGTGTATTTTGGAATGAGGTATTCTCAAATGTTGGTAATAATGAACTGTGCAATAGGTTCTGACTTAGCTTTTGGGAAACAATCCTTGCTCCAGAAAAACATAAAATAGGTAGGAACTGAGGTCTGCTCTCTCTCCAACAACTCCAACAGTCATTCAGCAGGGCCTTCACTCTTCATGATGTTGAAAGGAAAGATGGAGAAGAGGCAAAAAGAAAGTTATTCTATCCTAGCTTTGGCTGCTTTGATTTCCAGTGACTGAACTATGGTTCTTTAGCTGCTAAAAATACTTGAGACACGGTAAGAAAATCTGGAGCTCCAAAAGGCAAGTTAGCATACTGTAAGGCAGATGTAAATTCTTCTTGCAGGTGGGAGAGGTGGGTTCAGGTTCTCTCCAGTAAGGAAGATGTACCCTAAGTCACCAAATCCTATCTGGTTTTTCCACTGAGTATCCAATTTTTTGACCAGGTGACTCACTTAAGGTGACTCAGTCAGAATTCTGCTTTCCCTTCTAAGTGTTTTCTTTCTTTTACTTTTTCACATCATCTCTGCCTTTAATATATGATTCAACTAAATGCTTATTTGTTTGTTTGCTTTTTCTTACACGACTGGTATAAATAAGTACATTGTGAGAGAAGTAAAACTTATTTTTAATTGTTTTGTGCTTGTCAACTTTTAAATGTGCCACTCTTCTTTTTAGCTAGGAATTACGTTCAGGTGATATAAATATAAGAGCAATTGGATGTGACAAATAAATCATTTTGACCTTTATATGCCTTCCATATATTAAATATATATGGAATTCACAGAGTGAAAGTGGGGATGACAAATTATCAGGAAAAGTAGTTATGGTATATAAAATAATATTTTTTCCTTTTTTTTTTTTTGTCTGGAGATGTTAAGAAGGCTTGGAAGAGTTCTGTAATTGCTTCATTTGTTGAAAGCCATTGTAAATAATTCCAGCTTTGAGAAAAGTCTTGTCACTGTTTTCTTTTGTGTTCTTTCCCTCTGCTTCCATTGCCCACTTCAAGGCTTTTACTTTCCCTGCTAGGCAAAGTGCCTGGAAGCCAAGGGAGTAAAGCAGGGAAGTTTAGTTTTGCTTCTAGGGTAGTGTCAATGGCTGTTCTGGGAACCAGATGTTTCTGCTGCCCTGTAATGGTGATGTTCCAAATGGCTTATGTGTCATCTTGTTATCAAGTTAATGTCAGAGAGGCATGCTTCAAAAGAGGAACCAAAGCTGATCACACTAGTTTGCAGTGACAGGCAAATAAGCTGAATAATAATATCCCGGTTTCTGCTTTCTTTTCTGCTTTTCCATTTCATGATTTTTAGTCAAAATACATGAGTATCTTACCTTTGACAGGGTTGTATACTGCTGTGCAAAATACCACCTGTTAGCAATTTATATCTTTGTGACTCATGGTGGAAATATTGTTATGTATTAAAAGAAATAAAACATTATGAAAGAAATGAAATATGGTGCTACTTTGGGTTTCTCCAAATTATAGATTTTTTTTCAGGTTGTTTTTAAAATGTCTATGATTTTAAAAGCTTGAAAGTAATATTCTTATATGGATTTCTGTTACTTTGGACTATATATACTACAATGAATATATACTCATTGTTATATTTCTTCATAGATATTTCATTGATCATAACACAGAAGAAGATAGGTATTTCACCATTGATGCTAATACTGGAACCATTAAGACTGCCAAGATCTTTGACAGAGAGGAGATACCTTGGTACAACATCACAGTGGCTGCTTCTGAGATAGGTAAATAATTTATCTGGCACGTAGTATGAAAAATAAAAATTAGAAAGGAAAATAATCACTCTCAGATTTAAAAAAAGAGTATCTTAATATGTTATGTTTGTTTTAACACTAGTGGGTTTTTAGCTACTTCGGATAAAGGAGAGTTTTCTGTGTGTGTGTGAATACTCTAAATCCACAGAACAATTAAACAAAATCACATGCCTGTGCGACTCCACCTGTGTAAATTTGCCATTTCTCTGCACGGGACAGAAGGCTGCCAACTTACCCAGCAACATTTCTAAGAATTCACTGTCCTAAAATCAGCAGCTTGTCTCATTTGTGTTTCACAATTTGAATGTCTTAGAAGTTGACACTAGTACTGTCTGAGAAATTAATCTTTCCTTCTTGTATCTACTATCAACTATTTTAGTGAATTGGATGTTAATTTTATGCCCACGTTAATCTATACTTCACAGATGCTTAGTAGTTTCTGATTATGTCTCTGGCCTTTTAATAGGCAAATTGTCAAGTAAAGATACAATAAATACTTACCTGTGCTTTTGAAAGTCCTCTAACTTTGATGAATCTCCATTGCCTCAGATAAGCCCTGCAATGATCAAAAGCCATCTGGCTAAGTAGCCTGAGACAAATATTCCTGCTTGAGGCAAGGAGAGTTTAAAGAACCTTTCAGTTAACCTTTTTTATTGCAAGGTCTTTCTTTTTCCACAGTCAAAGTTTTAAATTTAAAAAACTCAACAAGGCAAATGAAGAAAGAAAAAGTCCCATCCTGGATTGAGAGATTCAGTCCCCCTAAGCACTGTTCATGATGCCGTCTTTCAGTGGAAGTGATTTTGATCAAGACTGTGAAACGCTTTCATGTATATTCATTTTCCTTTTTTTTGGTTTCTTTTTTTTTATGATAAAACACAGGTCTTACCTCTAACAGGTTCCACTGACATTATTGAGCCTGGTCTGCTTTTATCTATTTCATCTCTTGGTTAAAATTTAGTCTGTTTTGCCACAACAGCACTAGAACATGCTACAAAATAAACAGCATGAATGTATTTCATAAGGACTACAAATTGTTTCTTATTATCGTACCTACATTCACAACTAAATTGACATTTTGAGCTAAGTACTTTTCTATAGTAAATAATAGGATCTAGAATTTTATTATTAGCTTCTTGGAAGAGTAAACACTAACACTCCTGTTTGCTTGATAGTGTTGTCATATATAGACTGTGCTATTTCAATTCAGCATGAAATAAAATGTAATTAAAAGCGAATCATTAACAGGTGCATACTGTTAATTAAAAAATATTATTTAAAAGCTACATTGGGACACTGAAAAAGGAGTAGGCATGAGTCCTTTCTTAGAAACCATTGAAATGTAATTATTTTCCAGAAAGAAATCTCAATAACATAAAACTTAAATATAGCTTTCTCCACATTATTTGTTTCAAGTAATCAAGAGAGTGCTGGTACATGTGTCATGCTGAGAATAGTATGAAGGAGGAGGATTATGCTTATAACTAAAACAGAATGGAATTAATTATAAGATTTATACTATTTTTTCTTTGGTCTTTTTTAATACTCTGCTTAGAATTCTGTTTCAGGTGCAATTTGTTACAGGAAAACAGAAATCCAATTTTTTTTGTCCCTCACACTGCCTTTATTACTGTTAAAGCTGATGTTGGAAAAATAAGTAAATCTATAGTGTCAGCTTGAGAAACAATTCATTTCTGAAAAAAGGAAGAGACAGTAGTGAGGAAGAGATGGATGACAGACAGACTGACAGGCAGCCTGAATGACAGCCTTTCCTTTTGTCTACTTCCTCAACCATTTTCTTGTTTGCGGTAATTTGGAAATTACAACACTGTTCTCTTCCAAATCCATTGTGAACTTAAAAATTGAATTGATGGCGGAGCAAGGAGCATATGTTGTGTATGGCCAAAGCTTTTCCTTTAAGTGCTATCCATCCCGTATCTAGTCATATGGCTTTTGCTTTCAAGTTCAAGCACAAGATATTGCAGAACTAAGACTAAAGCTGAAATATCGGTCAAAGGCTATGACCAAAGTGTTATTTAGCTGTGGGGGTGGTATTCCTCAAATTTATCTGACATAGTAGAAGGCATTTGATGTTTCTGACACCATTTGTTTGGCCAAGAACACAGTAGAACCTGCAAGGCCCTCAAAGATTGTATTCCTTCAAGAGGTGCTCTGCGGGTATAAAGCATTGATTATAGTTTCTTGAAGTGTTTTCCTCTTTTCACTTTGTGCTACATTTCACTAAAAGAATTCAGTTTCTATCTATCATCCTTTTGGCCATTATTTGTAACTGGGCTTATTTTACACAAATGAAATTTGGAATCAACATTATATTTCTACCCCTAAATGTGTGCTATCTTCATGCTTCAACCTTATTCTTTCTGAACGTTTCATAAGATATTTACTTTCACTTTTAATCTTTGTATGTGAGATATACTGTCTGCATTGGTCAAATGTCCTCTCTGAAATCCGAGGAAGGCCTACCACTCTGCTCCATGGGAGTAATGCTGATGTAATAATCTGCAGGTTTTTTTCTGTTTGTGCTCTTACTTCTCAAAGCACACCATCACTATAAAAATGGATGGGCAATCCTTTTCTTTCTTTAACATGCATTGTTCTTAAACAGCAGCATAGAGGGAGGAAGAGTGGAATTTTCATGTCTAGAAGCATCTGCTTTGGTTGTTTCAGTACTGGTGCTTCCTGAAATCTCTTTCCGGTATTAGGAAATAAAATAATAATGTAGTATTATAGTTTATGTTGAAGGATCTAGAGACTAAATCTGAGGTAGGGGGAAGGAGTGGTCATACTAACCATACTAGTAATACTTTAAAATACAGATTCACATAGAATTATTGCCATTTAATTGACTTCTTAGAATTCTTTGAAAAAAATTACAAAAGTCTGTTTGAAAGACGGAAAATATATAATTTGCTTGACTCTAGTAAAGGTTTTTGAACAAGTCTTTGACAAGAGTAATGAGAATACGAAAGTACAGAGCAAATGCACAATGTTTTATAACAGATTTAAGACTGATTTAGAGGAAAGAAATACAATCACAGTAATATCAAGAATACAGTCTGTCCCTCTGGAAGTGGAAAAACTTAAAGCTGAGCTATTTTAAAGACCAGCATAGAATCTGTCAATTAGAATTCATTATGATGATAGCACTCAATGACAGGAAGTGATTCAAATTCCAAAACTGCCTCCCTTGCTGGTAAGAATTAAGGAAGATTGAAAGAGATTCATGTAAGAAAAAGACAAATAAAAGAATGGGCTAGATAAATGAAGGGTGAAGTGGATGGAAAATTGTCTGGAATGGCAGGTTCAAAGGGCTATGACCAGCAGCCCAAATTGCAGCTGGAGTCCAGTCACTAGGAAGTACTCCCAGTGGTTTATGCAGGATGCAATAATCTTTAATCTCTTCATTAATGATGTAGTATGTGGAACAGAGGGCTTTCTCAGCCAGTCTCACTCTCTTTGCAAAGGACACAAAACTGGAGTAATGGCTGATATATCAGACTGTAATGTTGACAGCCAGAAGGTTCTCAATAGGCTAGAGAAATAGGTGGACAGGAAAAGAGGAGAGATTTAATAACAGGAAAATTAAATTGTGAAGAGAGATTTAATAACAGGAAATGCAAAGTCCAGCACTTGGAGAAGAATAATCCTATGCACTAGTTCACATGCAGGGCCAAGTGGCAGGTGAGCAGCTGTTGAAAGAAAGATGTGGTGGAGATCCTGGTGAATGAAAAATGGGCATGAGCCAGTGATGCACCCTTGTGACAAAGAAGGCCAATGCCATTCTGCACTGGGTGACAAAACCTGTTGTCAGCAGGCTGAGAGAGGTGATCCTTCCCCACTATACAGCCCTGGTGAGGCCACACGAGGAATGCTCCTCAGTACAAAAGAGACATGGACAAATTGGACTAAGACTAGTGCAGGGGCACGAAATCATGAAGACTGGAGTATGTCTCATATGAGGAGAGGCTGAAAAAGCTGGGATTGTTCAGCCTGGAGATGTGAAGGCTCAGAAGGAGCTTGCAGTGTGTTAAAATAACTGTTGAGGGGAGTCTAAGAGGTGACTAAAGATGATCAACATCAGGAAAGACTCGTCTGAGTAGTAACTGGTAAAATGACAGGAGGCAATGTGAGCAAATTGAAACACAGAAAAGTCCATTTAAACCAAATAAGAAAAATGATTTTACCATGAGATTGATCAAAAATTGGAACAGATCACATTTAGAGGTTGTGGATTCTCTGCCTTGGAGACATTCAGAACCGAACTGGACATGGCCCAGAGCAATGTACACTGTAGATCCAGCTTTGAGCAGAGGATTTGGACTTGCAGATCTATGGAGGCACCTTCAAAATCAATGACTCTTTGATTTTTTGATACTGGGAACTGTGTTTTTAATGTGGAGAAGAAAATAAAAGAAGAAAACAGAGCAAACCAGCTTCTTGATACTTTTTTCAGGTGATGTTAACATCAAAAGATTATTGGAGTTCATAAAACACTGGACATTTAGATGGATAATAACTGCTTATAATTAGAAGTGTGATTTTTTAAAAGCAAGATAAATGCATATATTTTAAAGATTTTAAAGGTACCTTTAACTGGAAAATTTTCACTTATTTCTCTTATGCAGCTGGTTATCATATCAGTGTGTAGAATGGATTTCTGGGTTTATTAGATCATGAACAGTTTGGGATTGAGTTGTGGTGCTATGATTGTCTCCAAAATGCTCTGGAGTGCCTGAAAATGGAAAATCAGGCTGTTTTCCACTCTTTGCTGAAAGGACCAACTTGAATGTGATGGGTGCAAAAACTTGTGATTGAAGGGTCAATAAAGAGTTCCTAATTTTGCAAAGCTATGGAGAACGGGAGAGCTGAAATAATGATGTTTCATGCCAGGTTCTGTCAGATACCCCAGACTTCATGAAATCCTATCAGACTTAATGAAATCCTATCAAGGGACAGCAAAAAATGACCACGTTAAAGGAACCTGTATATACAGAGCTTTGAAACCTCAATGAATTAGAAATCAAAATACTGAACAGACATCATTATGCAGTTGATTTTACAGAAAAAAGAACCATAAATCTCCAAGGTGTTAAAAAAATCAGATATTGGAAAAATAACCCCAATCAAACAAATATATTTGTCTTTGTTTGTGCATCTTCTGCATTTACTTTGTCATGCGTATTCCTTACAAACTTCAGTGAAAAAAAAATCAAAGTGTTGGAGCAGTACTTCATTGACAAACTATGCAATACCCTATGTGCTATGGAAAGGATACCAGGAAAACGTCCTTGCAAAAAACTACTCAAAGAAATAACTTTTAGACACATTTTAGTAGAGTGCCAACAAACCCTGCTCAGAATTTAAATATGTGAAAATTAGGGATAACTTACCAGAATAAAAGTTTGGAACAGTCATTTTACAAGACTTAGAGTAAAAAAATTGAAGTGTCTTTTCTAATTATAACGTAAGTAGTTTTATAATAAGTCTTGGTAAAAACAATAACAGAAACATACGGTTACATAATTCAGAAGAAAACAGATTCACAGAGACAACTAATAATATGCAGCAATGAAATATAAAACCCCATGAGTTGCTGAATAATGAAAGTCTTATAATTACATCAAATAAACAGATAAAACATATTGTTATAGTGAGGTGTGGTTATATCTGTTCTTTAGAATTGCAGAGATATTGCTACCCATATTACCATCATTAAACAGCAGGTTATGTGAAGAATTTGACAGTTCTTTTTCACATTTTATATTTGCAGAAAAGAAATTACTAAGATTTGGGTAGAGTATTAAAATATATTACTCCTGATAGCTCTACATGAGGCTGTCATATGGAGAAGGATAACTGAAGCTAGAGGGAAGAAATAAAGTATACATAATATTTCTGTTAATGCTATTGAGGCAAGACGATTTATTTTACAAAAAGTGAAATCAAAAGACAAAAATGCACAATTATTTTTTGTTTCTTTTGAAACACGTGAAAGAAACATATGCATTGCCTGAAGGAAATAAGTCTTTGGCGGAATAGTTTCCTGGCATACAACACTAAAAGAAAAGAACAAGAATTTGTGTCAATTTATTTTCTCATTTTAAATTTCTCCACATAACCAAGAATAACTCTAATAGCTTGTGTCAAATAATCAGTTTTTAGAAAATATTTCCTTTACAATATCTTTAAGAAAGTAATCTAAATCAAAACAAAATGCTGTTGCAGTTTTATAAACTCCTAACCATTTGTATCTGGGCAGCAGGATGATTATTTAATACCAGTGAGTTTGTTGCTAGATTCCTGCCTCAGTTTTTCTTTGAAATGAATTTTTTCTTACAATAAAAATAAAATGTCCTCATAGAGATTTTCAGTCTGAGTTTTTCTTCAAAACTAATAATTTTTTATAGTAATAGAGAACAGACTTAAAGGATGAAATTCACTAGTTTGTTTTTTTTTTAAATGTCATTAGAGGGAAATACTGTTATTTGTATTGTTTTCTATATTTATGATTATCTCTGTAGGTACATTACAGAAACAGAAACAAAATTGTTGCCATAAACCCTGATTTCACCAAGGAAAAAAAATCATATTCATTCTTTATCTTTGACCTCACCTGCAGTCCACCTGCTAGCTCAGTTAAAGAAAGAGTTTTGGTGTTGGTAACATTTATTTTATTTTTCTGGAAAATAGAATCTGCCACAAAAGTATTTCCCTAAATCTGAAAGAGATTAAAGTAGATTGTAAAAACAAAACTACAGGGTCTGAATTTTGAGACTCTGTTGGTCATGGTGTAGTGACAATGACCTGGATATCTGGTTTTTTTTAAACTGGTGAGAGCTGAACATAGTACTGGTGCCATGTCTAAGCTTATCAGTGATGCACAGTTTACTTTCAGCCTTGGCAAGCTGCCTACTAATGCCTCACAACAATATGAATATATAGCATCATAAAATCATTAAGGTTGGAAAAGACTTCTGGAATCATTGAATCCAACCGTTTAGCCAGGAGAAAAGGAGGCTCAGGGAAGATGTTATTGCTCTCTAACACTGCCTGAGAGGATGTTTCAGCAAGGGGGGGGTTGGCCTCTTCTACCAAGTAACAAGTGAGAAGACAAGAGGAAATGGTTTAAAGTTGTACCAGGGGAGATTCCATCTTGATATTAGGAAAAATTTCTTCATTGACAGGATGGTCAGGCATTGGAACAAGCTGCCCAGAGAAGCAGTGGAATAACAATTCCTGGAAATGTTCAAAAATCATGTGGATGTAGCAGCATCTGCTGTTCTTTTAAATGTGCTTACCAATGCAATACGGAAAGCCTACAAAAAAGCTATTAAAAAAATCTAGCAGTTGTTGAAAGGCAGTTAGTTCTCCATCCTGTTCAAGAAATTATGCTTCTAATTCCCATTTCAATGCTTATTCCCTGTTTATACTGGTTTAGTCACTGGCTTCTAGGCATGCTGGCTTTTCTTCTCCCATTTCTTTGGGAAAAGCAACGATGAAGATATTCCTACGTTATCATCTGAAAGTGGGGTGGCTCTTCTTAGCTACCAGGGTGGGGCCCTAGAGAAGAGCTAGAGTTTGAAATCATATGGCATTTACTTCCCTTTGAAGCTTTGTGACAGAAATCTATAAATGGACATTTCCAGCCACAGAACCAGTATGTTTTGTGGTGCCCTGTTCTAATCAGGCAGTCACCACCACCATCGTCTGTGAGAATTTTTCTTGCATTAAGGCAAGAGAGGGTTCCCAGTTTGAAAAATCTAAATGTTTTTGGTCTTCTGCAATGCTATGATTATTACTATTGCTTCTGTAGTGGCTGCTGCTATCACTACTATTGTGATCCAAGAGAAGTGAGCAACGCCTTCAGCTTTATGTTTATCAGTATAAAGTTAATTTTTTCTACAAGAAAAAAATAAAAACATTTGTTATCCAATTTCAGGTAACATTATTTAGAAGTACCCACTTCCTTAAAAAAAGAAGACTGGAACATTAAACTTATTCTTAGATTCTGAATAATTTTCTCCTTGCCAGAAAATATAGTTTATAACATATACATCGTCCTGAATTAAACTCAGTATTTTATTAATACTGCCACTCTCACTTGCATGTTGGACATTCTTCCATCACTTTTTTCAGTAGCATGTTTTATCCTTCCTAGATCTATGTTTATTCTTCTAATGTGTTAAAACTAATCTTTATTAGAGAAATGTGATGATGAGTCCTTTGTACTTCTCTTTATAAAGTAATGGATAGAGAGCTAGTTGAATTTCCTAAGTATTCATTTGCATTGTAAAAATGGGCTTATATAGTAAACAGTTGTGAACCAATCTACAGTTAGCTAACTTACAAAAAAAACCTCCTAAAAACCAAGAAAACAATCAAAAAGGAAATAAAAAACCTACAAAGGATTTTTGATGTCAGGACTTCTGTTCTGAAAGTCATTCAGGTAGAATTTTTCTTTATGAAGTCTATGAGAATTTTGTTAGTGTGAAAAGAAAGTCTCAGACGTCAGTAACTGTATTAAAAATCTTTCTTCCCAAATAGGTGTTTTAAAGTTTGCCCACAGAAACTAGCAGAGGAGAAGATTTAAGGCTTCACCTTGGCTGCTAATTGAGTCTTCTGTATATTTAGAGTAGACTTGCCAATGGAGGATCTAATAATGAAATTGATTTACTTTACAGATATTTAGTATTCTGGAAGAAGAACTATTTATTCTGGGAAATGTGTCAAGTATAAGGAAGTAAGTCCCTAGCATAGGTGAATCAGAGCAGTGTTTCTGCTTCAGTTGCCCCTTAAAACAGAGCATTCACCTCGAAAAATATACTCTTGAGACATAATGCTAATAGGACACAGAATATTTTGTGATGCTCAGGCCTGAAATGTATGTCAGCACTGGTTATCTTAGAACTGGAAATCTGCCATACTGCTGCAAGAAATTTGTCTAATTAAGAAAAATGTACTATTAAAAGTGCCAGTTATTAGATGGGTTTGCAGGCGAGTCGTATTCTCGAAAAAGATTGAAGTATATGTTGATTCTCAAAATCAAAATGTAAAATTAGTAAAAGAAAAAAAATGTTGTATTTCCTTCAATTCCTTCTCATTCTCTTCCCCCATTATAAACTCTTCTGTCGCATTGCATGCAAATTTAGGTTGTTTGCACACTGTTCAAGACTGTTTTGGTAAGTGGTGTTAATACTGTACCATTAGCATTTTGTAGTGAGTAGCCTGTCAGTATGGAAATTTGCCTGCAAATGTCAGTGATCCCATGAGGTACTGGCTTCCAGAAAGTTGCAAATATTACCTTGTGCATAAAGAGCTCTTTCGAACTGGTGAGGTATTTATAACTTCTTCATACTGTAAAAAGCAGCAAAAGAAATAAAGGTAAACTTTCTGAATCTCCATAAAATATCTCTGTAAAACTTCTGCAAATCTAACTGACTGAGTAAGATTGCTCCGGGTAGTAGTGACAGGCATACAAGAGGATGTACTCAAAGTGGGGCAAAGCGGTCTGCAGCACTGTACTGAAACAAAAGTATTTAACTCTTTTTGTCATGCACTGGACTAAAAAGTTTGGTTTTTTTCTTCCCCAGTAATGACAGGCCTACAGAATAGTCCTTTATCTGTGGTACCCACTACTCTGTTCTTTCTCTGCTTTTTTCTGCATCCTCTTAGATGTATTATGCCCCCTCATCTCTTTGAACATGGCTTTGAGCTGGAAACTGGACCGGTGACCTCCAGAAGTCCCTTTCAACTAAAATTTTTCAGTGATCCTATGATTATCTGATGATCACAACTTCTGTTGCACTCTTGCTAAAACTCTTCCAGGTTTTCTGTAGTATTAAGATGTTCAAATTCTTAATTATACTGTATGAATCTCATCAAAAATTAATTTATTAATCTTTAACCTTTTACAGTAATCCCTGCTTTCTAGCTCTTATTATGATTTATGTACTCTCTCTTTGTGTTTATTGTGTTCTTCCTTTCATTTATACCACTTTCTAGTTCACATACCTCACAAATAATGTTCAAGAACCTCTCCAACAAAGCCTCAAATACAAAGTTTCTTTGAGCCATAGATATCATATTCTGTAATTGTAATTACAGAATTTTTTAATTTCATTGCCTGATTACATTGACAGAGGACATTACCTAAAAAAGTTGTAAGCTACATTTAAGTGAGCAGTAAGAAATGTTAAATCTATACTGCTTTTGCTGTTCTGTATAATCTTCTGACCTGCTTCCAGGAAAGGAACAAACATCTTTTTGCATCAATACTCATACTGCAAATGTTCTCCTGAAAGAAGATTGCTTCCTTTGGAAAAAACAGCAAAGATAGATAGATGGCTGCCTTCTCCCAAAGTGGAGAAGTGGTCACTTAGTGGACAGCCAAATGTAATTCATTCCTCACTTATATATCCCTAACATTTTAATTTTCCTCACAGTTTTCTATTGAAGATGTTTTTTAGATGGCAATAGAGAGCCTCATGCTTGCATAAACACAGTTGAGATAGTCCAGTTTGTAGTTCACCTCTTACAAAGATATTTATAGATTTGGGGTAAAGCTGAAAAAAACAGGAAAGGAAAATTTCAGCAAGGTAATGGAATTTGCAAGCCTATAAATGTCTTCTGAGCATGTTCTTGTAACTTCTAATGTTAATGGTAAATGGGAATAACATTCCTCCATTAGTTAAGTCTTCTGTTGACTTTTTTATCTCCTTTCTATTAACATTTATGGGGATGATTGACTAGGTTCCAAAAGTATTAAAATCATCATGTGAACATACACATTAGTTAAAAAGAGAATGTGAAAAATCTGAGGGAACTTCTAACACCTAGATCCTTTGGCTAGTATCCCATGTGAAAACAGAAAAAGAGAAATCTCTCCATTTGTCAAATAAATTTCAGCACTCTCAAATATCCCTTCATTGCGGCCCAATATCACTGGTGGTTTTAAGTATGTGTCTAGTCAATGCTTTCCAGAATTCTGATCAGAGATCATTACAGGTGTGAAAAATATAAGACATTTTACAAATTACTTTTTTTAACAGAAACATGGTAGGGATTAATTACAATCAAAATAACCATAGTGAATGAAGTTTCACCATGAATAAAGCTTGGACTACTAATATTTCTTTCTCTTTTTTTTTTTTCTCCTCATGAAAACACACATGGAGTTTTAAAATACCAATCTATAATACCCCATTCTTCCATTCTATTCCATTTGAAAGATTGACTTTACTGTCTTCTACTGATAGTCTGATTTAGTTGGTGAATGCAAGAGGAAGTTTGTCATCTGATTGATTCATACTTGTATGGACTCAGAAGACACGTATTAGACAATTAAAAAAATTAAATACATAATTCTTTCAACAAAATAAAATTACCTTCGTACTTAGAAGTAAGAGCAAGGGTGTTACGACCTGAAAGAAATCGTGGGATGTTGTTGCTTTTTCTTTTTTTCTGTTTTATCATGGAAAGTGTATTCTTATTGAAAGGATTCTATTTATTGTGCTTTTCTGAAGGTGTAATCTTTCTCAGGGTGAGCTATCATGAAAGTATCACTTCATAGCTTAAGGCATTGGTACTTAAATATTGTTTTCTTTGTGCAAAAACCAGACTCACTTCTGATAAACTTTCTTTTCTTCTGCTAAAGACACACTCACTAACTAATGTGTGAAATACCATAGTAACTCATGAGAAACCAGAACTCAAGCTTGGAAAAAGTTCACACATACCTATGTGTTTTTTCATTATATTTGCATTTTACTTTCTAAACTCTTAAAGGAATGGTGAAAAAGAAAAATGCTTTAATATTTTTACATTAGATTTAATTCAATACTGTGATGACAATTTAATATGCATTACCAAGAAATCGATCATTTTTTAGCATACAGTGTGACTGTATAAGTCCAGCAGCTTCCTCCCACTTCATTTCCAGAGTAGCTTGTATTTGATTTAAGTGACTTAAGACTCATGCCATACTTCCAACTCTTTGTAATTCCTATTTTTTCAAAACAGTTAATGAAGCACAACAAACATCTTTTAGCGTGTTGTTACCTAAATTTTTGTAGCTGCATCCAGTTTTCATCTAGTTTTTGTGTTAATAAACCACTTTTAAATTGAGAATGACATACAATATTGAGTATTTAAAAAAGCTTAATACCACTCTGTGTGTTTTGCAGATAATCCTGGGCTAGTCAGCCACGTTCCAGTTGGTGTTAGAATCCTGGATGTCAATGACAATCCTCCTGAGCTTGCCAGAGATTATGATGTAGTTGTCTGTGAAAATACAAAGCCTGGTCAGGTAACTCTCACAGCTATATTTCTTCCAGGGATAAAGAATTGCTTTGTTAATGTCACATATGTCAGAAGTTTGTAACATGCCATAACTCTTTCTGATTTCACTTTAGCATTTTGTATTTGATTGAAATTTTAATTGTATGAGGCAAAAGGGAGAAAATTTTGGCATTTGTTCAATATATCTTTCTTGTTGCTGCAAAAAATAAATACTCAAGCTATCTTCTGTAAAGACAGGTAAAACTTTAATCCTGTCAGATAAGGGATAGAATTTGACAAGCCACTACCCAGAACAAAGTGAATAAAGCAGCTGTAACATCTCTCATCCGAGCGCCACATAGTAGCAATGTTTCAAATGCAGCTCACAGAAATGGCTGGTGAGCGTGGCTCACATCCTCACTCTCTGCTTGTTGGTCACCCTCATCTATAGAGGGCCATTACACAAAAGATCTTGAATGGGTTTTTCACAGCTATGAGGATAGGGAGGGCCAGAACTGCGTCTGAATAGCTGAATCATACTCCAGCCGCTGCTCCTGTGATTGATGCACGTTACTGCAGCCCAGGGTTTGAGAGTTTTGCAAAGTGCTTTTCCTTTTCTGCATGGACTGAGTTTTACCCACGGCACTGTGCTTGTTTTACATTATTGCATAGGTTGTATGTTTCAATTATGAGCTCATATCTTTCCTGAGAAATATATTTACTAGTGATAAGATTATTTTCATCAAATCCTTAAAATGTGTGTACACAAATGTATAGTGACATATTTCTGTTTTTAAAGCTGAGACTTGTAAAAATGCCATATGCCATCTGACTGTAGCCTGATCAAAGCTGTCTTCACTCCACCAGTAGCCAAAACCTGGCATCTAAAGCACAGTATAAGAAAATGGCAAATGTGTATGATACCCACCACAAATTCTTCCCTGATATCAGATCATTTCCTGATCTAAATGTAGTCTGTGTATTTTTTAACAATCCTTCAATAACCATCTCATATGAACCTGTCTAACTTTTCCTTTTACAAACATTAATTTTTGGTATCTGCTGCCTCATGCACCTAGAAATTTTGTAGTTTAATTGCATGCTTCAATAAGACCTAACTTTTTTTTTTAATCTTTCCATACTGTCTTCAATCACTATTTACCAGTTCTCTTGGGAGAGAAAGAGGGAGTGCAGTTGATCTCTATTTATTATCACAGTGACATGCATAAATCTCTAGCATATTGTCCCTTTGCTGTCTCTTGTCCAGACTGAGTCAGTCCTACTTAACTGGGGCAATCAGTGATAAAGCCCTTCCAGACTTTTGATCATTCATCTTTTCCTCTTTTAAACTTTCTCCAATTCCTCTCTTTTCACCTTGAGGTAGAATTAAGGTTCACGATGCAGGTATGCAGTGGTTTAAAATTCTTATAATATTTCATGCTTCATAGTATATGATGATCTCTGCTTTGATCTTTAGTACTTTCATAGCAATTTCTAAGAATGACTTTGCTTTTTAATCACTAGTAAGCATGGAATGCAAAAAACTATGCTTGCCATAACACCAGTATCATTAAAGGCAATAGTCAGATCAGAGATCACCATCATGTGTGTGAAGTTAAGACTTTTTGTCTATGTATAATAAATTTAATTTGTCTTTGTATTGCCTGGCTACTGAATATTGGAAGGTCTTTAATGTCAGCCCTTCCTCTTTTCTTCTTTGAACAAGTCAATATCATAAGTAGATCTGGTGGGCTGATAATCATACACTTTATAAGACATTTATTATTACACTGATCGACGAGTGGCCCAGCGTAAGCAGGAAATCACTGTGGCTTTCTCTCCTTGTGTAACATACAATTCCCAGAGGAGATCCTATTTCCTGTCTTTAGAGCAATTATGTGTGCAACCCTCTTATCTGATGACTGTGTAGTGTTCTTCGGTGCTCTTATTGAGACACTGGAAAATCCAAGTAGGTCTGTCTGTCAACTGAATATCTCTTACCAAATGCTCATTAAAGTAAAAATAATGTTCTGAAAGCCTCACATAAAGACAAATACAGAATAATTAGAACTTGTAAGAAAACTAATGTAAGAAAGAAAATCTCTTTTAAGCATTAGTTGCTTAAACTAATTCTGATGTTTTAAAAAATATATTATTTAACAACAAATGTTAAATTCTTATAACCAATAATAAGATAAATCATGCAGTGAAGCAATCTCAGAAATGTTCTTTGCTGAGGCTGCTGAGGTTGTTGTTTCTGGCAAGTAGCTAATGTTTTGTAGCAGAGTTTTAATTCTCCAATAGTAGTTTCATGAATTATAATTTATGGGCAAGATCTTTAAGGGATACAATGGCATTTGCTCACTGTTTGGGCCAGCCTTGAACTTTGTCCTGCACATCTGAATGACTCCTGACCTTGGCAACACTGCAGTTTAACACCCGAGATTAGTGCCACTATGAGGGACTTCACAAGCTGTAGTTTAATAGCAAAGGCTGGACCAGTTTGATGCTGTATTCTTCAACTAACAGGGCTCCTTTACTTATGTGTTATGAAATATGTTTTATTTGCATTTCACAAAAAGGCTTCAGAAAAATTGTACCACTAAGCAAAAGCCAAAACAACACACAAAAGTGCATGTCTTGCTCAGATGTTACAATCCAGTCTAAGGAAAGAAGAAAAGTAAGACGGTGTTCAACAAATATTAGGGAGGGGCAAATAAACTGATTGCAGAAGAAAACAAGTGTTCCATATGCTATAAACTGTTCCCAACTGAGTGACCCTGAATCACTGTATACTGAAAAGACAGTATAACTCTGAGTTATCCACCATCCTGTGGGAACATTTCATAAGATTTATACCTAAATAACTGCTGGGGACACCTGCTTGAGTCAGGCTTCCATGTTGCACTGTCCTGTAAGATTCATTATTTCTTTCCTCAGCACATCTATCTTGAAATTTTTATGTGTGAGATAAATTAACCGGTAGATAGTCATTCATAGACTTTTTTTGTTTGCTTGTTATTATCAGAATACTCCTTTTTTACTCCTTTTATGGAGTGAAATCACAGTATTATCAAATTGCAGAGTCTGTCTCCTACTTTTTTCCCCTCTACTGCTCTATTTTTCAGAAAAAAAAATGCTTCAAGTGTTTAATGCTTCAGCCTTAAGTTTAAATGACCAAACTTAAGGCATTTCAAAAAGAAAATGCTTTTGAGGAGATGATAATTTCCATGCTGAAGTGACAGCTTTAGTCACTTAGTAATCATATACTTGAGAAGGTAGACTATCTGCAACAGATTCCAAGTGAAGTCTGGTTGATATTATATGTTAAAGTCGATGAAGTAGCTGTGATTTGATCTTAGATGACATTTAGACTTGGAGAATACTGACTTCTTGACACGTACTGATTCTGTGAATGACTATGAAACTTAGCCAATATAGGAAAATTGCATTTTGTCATCTTCCAAAAAGGAAATCAATGTTAGTTGCCAAGTAATGCCTCTGCTACGTTTGTCATGTGTATATTTGCTTGTTTATTGATTCAATTCTAAAATGATTCTGAGTAGAATTTGGCACCTGCTCTCTGTCCTCTTCAATTAGTTCTCCTCAGTTCTTGAAATTCTCTTTTCTTGTCATGTCTTGCCTCTAAAAAAATACCATAACCCTTCAGTTTTATCCTACCAGTGTTGTCAGCTGGGCTTTACTGAGGCTGAGATTACGTGTTTACATTTTTATTTTAATCAGGCTTGGCAAAGTACATGTTAATGTCCCCTAATAGGCTATTAAGTATTTGGCCAATTAATTAGAAAAGGGTTAATAGTACATTTGGCTGTCAAGATGACACACACTTTTGTGTCTCACTGCTGAATGAATGTCTTAGAAATTTTTTTCTGAAAATGCGTGGACTTTCTGTTTAAGAACAGGTCTCTAAAAATGTTTTGACCTATCCTAGTAAACACACAGTATTTATTTTCTATGTGGAAAAGCATAACTTGTATACCATGTGGTGCTATACTTTTTGCATACATTCATGAATTCAGGGCATACTTGAATTTACATGTGTGAAATCAGGTAATATAGACAGTATATTTTGAGTTATATAGTTAGTCTTAAAACCAAATAATTTTTACACCAGCCATGTGTCACTGAGGCCCTTGATCAAAGGTATTATTGTTGCAGAATGGCATGCTCTTGAAGCAGCATTCTGTAAAATGTCACTGAGTGTTTTACGTAGCATAGGGCAACAGGATGAAAATTTATGCACCATGCTGTCAAATAAAAGCTGAAGATGTATGGCAAATTGTCTTATATTTCACCGAGAAACAACACTGGGGACTTACAAAAAATATTTAATAAAATAATATATTTTTCTTATGGTCTTACCTGAAGTTTTTACAGATGTGTATGGTATTTAATGGAATTTTTAGTATTTGAATAATAACAGAAATCAATTGTTTTGAACATGGTCTTCTATCACCCCTTTTTTTGTCTTGCTGTGCCAAATACCATTTCAACATTATGAGCTAAATCTATATAGCTAAGTAAATCCTATCTTTCCTGTTTTACATAGTAGTTTCACTAGCAATTGCACCTTTGCAAAATTCAGTAGTGAAAAATTAGCTTTCACCAAAATTTTCAACCAATATTACCACAACTTAGTAAAAGTCATATGCACAATTACAGATAGTTCAGATTTTTTTCAGATTGATCTTACTCTGCTCCACTTCAGCAAAAAGTATTATGACAAACTAGTAAAATATTATTGGCAACCATCATAAGTGCTGTTAATTGTCTCAGATGTGTATAGTTAGTGCAATGTACCTTATTGTATATAGTAAGCAGAATAAGCATTATACCCTACTGAGCTGCCATGATTTAACCCCAGCTGGAAACTCATCCCAACACAGCCACTCACTCACTCCCCACCAGGAAAGTAAAAGTGAGAGAGCTTAGGTATAGCCAAAGCTGCGCATGCAGGCAAAGAAAAGCCAGGAAATCACCACTTCCCATGGGCAGGCAGGTGTTCAGCCATCTCTGGGAGAGCAGAGCAACATCACATGTAGCAACGCTGATTTTGGAAGACAAACACCATCACCCCAAACATCCCCTACTTCCTTCTTCTTCTCCCAGCTTGATAAGTCAGCATGACATCGTATGGTACGGAAAATCCTTTTGGTCAGTTGGGGCCAACTGTCCTGGCAGTGTCCTCACACAACTTTTCCTGCACCCCTGCCCCCTCGCCAGTGAGGTGGTACAAGAAACAGAAAAGACCTTGAGGCTGTGCAAGCCCTGCTCGGCAATGAGAGAAACATCTCTGTGTTACCAACACTTTTTCCAGCACAAATCAAAACCACAGCCTCATATCAGCTACTGTGAAGAAAATTTACTCTATCCCAGCCCAAATCAGAACATGGTTTAAAAAATATATTTGTTTTGCTTCTCTTATGTGAATGGAGGTAGAGATCTAGATGGTGTCTTTCAGTTTTAAAATAGACCAAGCCACTGGAGTCTGTGCTGTGTATGTTTCAGGTTCAGTCCAGACAGACTATAGCTGAACACTGAACAGAGAAATTCTTATGAAAAGAGCACTTTCCCTCCCCCTTTTATGTTTCCCTCAGGATATCTATCAGCTCTGTGCAGCAGTCTGTGTGGGCTTCGCTGCCTATATCACAGGAACAACTTTTATTGGATTCCACTTTAGCACTTGAGTTTCAAGACCCAGCATGAAAATGAAAGCAGAGGTAGAAATACTGTTTGGTCCCACATTCCAAGAGCTTAGATCAATTTTAGTTGAAAGTAAATTTGAAAAACCACCAGGGCTTTCAAAGGCAAAGGTCCTACCTTTCAAAAATATCTCTCTCAGACTGGCTACATCCAGTTCTGTTGCTTTTGGGCAAACTAAACTAAAGCCAGGAGTGGCTGCTGTTCTTCCCGTTCTGTTCTCCGGCAATTTAAAACTGATTCTTAACAGGAATTTTTTAGCAGAGATATTTTAGTTAATTGTTTTTCCTTACCAATATTGAAGTACCTTTAATTACTAGGAGAGCAGGGAGATGACACTTCACATAGACCGTCCTAGTTCAGCCTGTCTTTTGGCTCCATAAAAACAGACATTTAGCTGAAACTGTAATTCAAGAAGTCAGCAGGATACAATGCAGATGGTGATAATCTCTACACCAGGTCCTGACCATATCAAAACATCAGAAAGTATAGATGCTTTAGATGCTTTTCCCTGGCTCTGAAGTGTGGTTCCTAAAATATTTCCTGCTAGAGAAATCGAGCTAATGACCCAGTCATTTCATCTATTGAATTCAGCAGAAGTCAGTAGAAAATTAAGATAAGGTAAACTTGAGCACCCGGCTGAGGTCAGGCACTATATTGGTCAAGTTCAAATTTCAACACATTCACTGTTAATTTTTATTTCAGGTAATTCAGACTATCACTGCTACTGACAAAGATAACTCTGCAAATGGCGCAAGATTCCATTTTTCTATTGATGAAGGGCTTTCTTTGAATCCAAACTTTACTCTAAGGAACAATGAAGGTAAATCAAATACATAAATCACAAAGAAATGGGCTTCTGTTTTGTCTGGGATGTCTCAATTGAATAGAACAATATCCATGCATTTCCTGACAGAAGCAGAAAACTGTAATACGTTATCACTGAGCTGTTGGGTATTAAGGACATGTGTACACAATAAATTGCAAACTATGAATAATCTGATATCGCATTTTGGATTTATATTTCACTTTATTTTAGCATTTATACTTCATACTTTCAGGAATGTTATTGAAAAGTGGATTAATGAAAAATATGTAAATTTATTCTACTTTTAGGTGAATAGCACTGATTGGGTACTGTCAAGGTTATTGCCAACTATTGCTTAAAGGAGAAAAAAATTAAGGGGCATAAAAATTGGAATTCATGCTTACTTTTACAGATATGACATCAAAAGCAGGTCCTTCTGTGGTTGTTGGATGATAGTCAATTTCTTCGTGCCATTCCTAAGAAATTGTTCCAAAACATTGCAATCAGAAATTCATAACAAATAGTTCCAGAAGAAAAACAACCCTCAGAGTCTCCCAAACAAGTGTTTCTGAACATTTGAGTGAAAAACTGTCGAATCTTTCCGAATCCCAAACCTAAATCAGCCTTGATCTTGATCAAGTATTACCTTGTGGTCTCCACTTTGCAACCTGATGAAAATAAGAGTAAACTTTAAATGTTTGTCTAAATTTTCCTCTTGAGATTTTGTGTATGTGTGTTGTGGGGCTTTCTTTGTATGCCTATGTGGAAGTGTGTGGGATTTGCTTTATTTTACAGTTATGTATTTGTAACACTGCTGTGGAATACATTCTGCAATCTTACAGATCACTAGTCTTCTGCAATGCATTAACTCCGTCATTGGTATATTTGGTACATACAGCGATATTGAAACAATTCATTACAGACTTTTTTTTATCTGTTTGTAAAATCCATCAGGGAAGGAGATTGTAAAATCTTCCTAAAGAATCTGTTCCAGTGCTTAACTATACTTACAGCAGAAAAAAATAATGCTATTTATTTGGAATTCATAAATGGATTTCACATTCAAGTTTCAAAAGATATCTATATATATATATATCAATATTAAGAAATAATAATATATATTGA
>VWZV01009558.1:346-17931 GCA_013397155.1 Irena cyanogastra | reverse complement strand
TTTATATATTTAAAATATTCCCTAAGTGAGACTTCAGCACTTTCTCAGATTAATATATCAATCTCACTCAGATTGTGATGGAACGTTATAGAAAAAGCCAGACTGGTGTTCCTGAAATGATGGAGGGGTACCGTTTCATATTTCTGTATTTTAGTCTGTGTTTACAATAAATGTATTAAGTATAGACTGTGATCTCACGCAAAAGACCATGTGCATGTTCATTTCAATACAAGATATTTATATCAATAAGTTTTTTTGAATAGCTTTACTAAAACTGTGATTTGTCACAAAGTAAATATTTTGTAGTTTTGAACGTATTTAAAGCTGGATCTGTATTATGTGTGTTCATTGCTACCTAAGTTATTTAACTACACAGATTTATAAGAGGGTGTGAACTTCTAACAAACCTTTGATGCAGCAAGGTCATGTTTTGGATAGAAATATTCAACTTTGGATGGAAGCACTTGCTGCTTTTTTTCTTACTTCCCCAAGATCACCGAGCAATGACTTAGCAATCAACAGCTGAAAGCAGTGTTTGGACTACCCTAAATTGGATTTTACAGGGGGAAGTAGAGGAAGGAATAGAAAAAGGTGTCTTTTAAGGTAAAAGCCTGTTGCGCATTATGTTTTTATTTCACCTAAGGAAGTACAAAATTATGTACTTCCTACAGCATCTTGCATAAAACTTCTCACGCATACAGAGACTTCAAAAATGCAACCTCCAAACTGGCCATATAATTAAAAAATTACTTCTTAACTCAAATCATAACAAGAAATTGATCTTAAAAGCAAATACATAGTTATAATTTTACTTGGTACAAGGAAATTTGAATCTATTGTTTAAACATTGTCTTTTATTGGGACCTTTTCTTTCTGGCACAATCTATACATAAAATATTAGTAAAACATCTATGAAGTATATGCACAATATGCAGCTATCTAGCATTTACAGCTTTCATATTTCTCATCTACTTCTATTCAGAAACAAATTTTCTGTTGCTTTCTATCATAGGAAATAGCAGAAAAAAAGGTGGGCAGAAAAGGCTTTTCTTATGTCTGTGACAAGCTTGCACTTTTGAAAACTCATGTTCTCAAGTATCAGGCATTAAAAACAATCAGAATGCTCTAAAGAGGAGACAGCTGCTCTGGATTTCCAAATTCTATAAAGGCTGGTATTCTGGGAGAGTTTTATTAATTTCTGTTTTTAAAGAAAAAGCCTACAAAAATTTCCTGAAGAGAATTTTTTATGATGTTTTGCAGAATGATAAAACCCAAATTCTTGATTTCACACAGAAAATGGTAGTTAATTGTAGCTATATCTGTCTCTACAAAACTATATTTGTCTTGCAGTCACCTTCTAATTCAGTCATCCTCTCCTTTTATTTCTTTAGGAAAAAGGTTCCATTTCACAAAAATAGCAGTAGACATTTTTTTCCGTGTGTTTTCATAACCCAAAACAACAGAGTTTTTTTCTTGGACCCCAAATAGACTTTTGTATGAATGTAATTTGTTTATTATCAGCATGCTCCGCAGCAGTGCACTGGATCTTAAAATATTTGTTCTTATATCTAGGCACTTTGACTGAAATCTAGGGCTTGTACAAGCATAAGATTCTGTAGTTTGTTCCTATCTACCTGTATAGACTGCAGCAATATAAAATCCCAGCATGCGTGTGGTCCAGCTCAATAATATTCTATGGCTTCAGCAAACTTAATGGGTATTAAAGCCTCAGTGCCTATAACTGATCATTTGACCAGTTAAACTTTTATCTCTTGGGCCTAAACTTGTGCATTGTCTACATTAAAATATCCACAATATCAAATCGTGGAGGTATGTCAAATATATTTGCAGAATATTCACCCTCATAATGCAGAGCTTAAAACTCTCAGGAAAATGTAGGTCAGGATAGAATCACAGGCCTATACCAAATATAACATCCAGCAAAACAAAGAGTTACTTGGATCCCCTTCTGTATTCTGTTTGTGCTACAATTTTCATTTGAAAGAAAAAAAAAGTACAGAATATGATAATTTTTCTCTACTGTATTCTTGAGGTACAAGAGATTCTTTGTTGCTATTTAAGTTTTAATGCATACTTTAAAAGCACTGTTCAGAGAGAGTAAAGGCTTACGAGTGTGAACAAGAGGACAGACAACAAAATGATGCAGTATCTGTTCTCATGTAAGCAAGGTAGAACAAGAGCTGGAATAGAATTTCTTCGTTATACAAAGAAAATGCATTAAGTTGTAATAATTTTCTGCAGCTTTAGAGAGCAAACCCAGTGAAGAAGCCTTTCTTTTTTTGTTTGAAAATTGTACGTATGAAGGTCTTTTGATGAAAACAGGGTTGTTTACAATTTATTCTGTCTAGAAAATTGTTACAATTTCTATTAAAACCTGAGAAGCCAAGTACTTTTTCTGCTGTGCTTTTATATTGCAGATCAGATTCTACATAACTCATTTATTTTATTGTTGTCTATGTTCTGCTCACTTTCTTTTTTAGGATATTGTCATAGATAATTTTGTAATCCTTTTTCTAATATCACGAACTTACACTTTTTGCCTAATGAGAACTATCTACTTTTGCATATCCCATTAAAAACTTCCCTAAAAATATGGGGCTAAAACCATCTTCTGTTGGGAAATCAGAATAAAGATGAAAGAAGTTCTTCCCAATAGATGCATTTCTATGTATTAAATTCTAGACTTGTACTTTTTTTTCCTTACCCTAAAAATAATAGTATTTTTCAGATGCCTAAGGAATTGTGGATGTATTTGTCAATTTTTTTTTGTCTGATGGAAAATGCATCTGAACATGTCATTATTATCACATTTCTAAGCATTAATATGTAGACAACTTTCTCTTTTAGAACTTACATAATACTTTTTCAGAGATGTAAAAAGATTGAACCCTCAGAGAACATTTCACTTAGAACGTTTAAGAAATTTCCGCACTGTAAAGCACAGTTTTGCTGGTGCTATTTTTTAATCACAAGATATACAGTTTACTATGGATGTTTAGTGGCAAAGTTCCTGGACAAGAAGGTTTTATGATAAGAAGGGTTTAAGATAATGGACACATTCACCCAACACTGCCAGTAAGATCTGTGCATTCTCTCACTTCAATAAATTGAGATTGTTGGCTTCTGATAGCAGACTAAGTTTAGATTACTTTCGATGAAGAACATCTCCCTAGAGAATGCTTAGCATTTGTTCTCCTCTTCTTTTATTTCTTCAGGACAAAGGTTTCATATCACAAAAGTATTTGCAATTTATTTTTCCCCTCTGCCCACTTATCTCAAAGATCTGGCCCTTTGATTATTGCCCAGTGATGGAGAATATTCTGGAATTGGAATAAAGGTATGCTATTTTTCTGATACTATAATTCTGGAGATTCCATTTTCTTAACTTTATGTCAGAAGATCCATTAACACCCACAGAAGTGGAGATGTGTTTTTCTATAGAATCTAGAGCAGAATGAGCTTGATGGCATCTGTATTAAAAGGAGTTTTTAATGTATTCATCCACCCATGCCTGTAATACATATTAACCTTTTTCCCTGTGTCACAGATCAAAAAAATAGTTAAAAAAAGAGATCAATTTTACTCATCATTGCTGTTATTTAGAAAGAGACAGCCCCCAGAGAGTAATTCATTCCATCCCAGTGTGAATTTCTTACAGAATCTTCTGTTTATCACTCTGCCTTTCTTATTTCCTACCATATTGAACAATGGGTCTCTGAATTAACTTCAGAGTTTTCAAGTTGCAAATGACTATGCCAGATACCACAGCATGTATTAGTTGTTCTAGAACATCTAAAGTGGCATTTAAAATGGTTGGGTTGAAGCCCCCACTTTGCAACCCATCATGAGATGAAAACGCCAGCATAGCTCCCGCTTTCACGTTACAAGCACAGAGTCGTGCTTGTTCTGGTTACGTGGTACTATGAATTACTGCTGACCTTCTGTAAAATATCATCCTGAAAAGGAGATGAGTTGTAACTGGAGAGAAATGATATCTGAGAAAGTGCAAAGTTAACATCACACGTGGTGACTGCAAGCGCAGTCCACAGGAGTACTGTTACTGCAAACGGATTGAATTTCTGTGTAGGTATTATCATAGAATCAACATGGAAGTTAAAAAGGAATTCTACCATGAGTATAACAGAAAACCAGGACCAGCTACTGTAGAGGGAAGACATTTTCCCTATTCGTTCCTCTGAACGTCTTTGAAAATTTTTTGATTTTAAAAAAGTTGGCACTGAGATTGATCGTAAGGTTGTTTTAGTGCATAGTGTAGAGGTTCTTGCATTTTTTTTCTGCACTGCAACTTGTTGATGATTCATAAATCAACTATAAGCAAATAACTATATTTCAGGTCAAAAATGTGTTCTATGTTACTTTTCGTTTTTGCTACCCACTGAAGTAGAAACTTATAATAGCTTCTTGCCCATTGGAATAGCTTTGAAGCCAGCAAAAGAGAAAAAATATTTACAACAGCTATCAATAAAGAAATGAAACAGAAATTCCTATCATGTAGTTCACATAAACAAATTAACAGCTCCAACTTTAGAAATGTAAGAAATGCAAATCATTCCAATATATCTTCTTTGGTTTTAATTAGTTTATGACTTCTCAGAGAATTTATAGTAGTTGAACTGCTGACACAAGCAGAACTGAAAATTGAAACATGCCTTAAGATATAAACAGGATTTTAATTTTTTTTTTTTACTTCCATTTCACTTGTCTCTTCTTTTAATGCACAATGTGTCAAAGGAATTCTCAAACTGTGAATAACAAATGAGCATCCTCCAGTGTGCTCCAGCAGTCACCTTCCATGGTCTTACCATTGTATCTCTGTTTCCTTGATTTTCCTGTGCCCTCATTTCTTATTTAGCTCAGAAGCTCAATGTAAAAAGGCAGAGATGATGGAAAAAACACTGTGATAACAGCCTTGTATACAGTGTACAGCCTGGCTTAGTAAACTACGACATCTTCAGAGTGTGAAGAGTTGCTGTGTTACAGCCATGCAGCATTTCCCATGGGTAACCTCAAACTCACTTAAGATGAATCTTAACTTCTACTTGGCATATTTGCAAAGAGCAGCCCAAACAGGAGTAAGTTTAGATCATTAGAAAGTTTAGATCATTAAATGGAGCAATGTACAGCACAAGGTGTCAGATAAATATTTCTTTTCGTATGTGGGGATTGTTAATTTTCCTTAGCAGTCAGTCCTGTAATCTACAGTGGGTCCTGGTTCTTATTGTACTCCTCAAAGATGAAGTTCACCATTTAAATCTATTGAGACAAAAAAGTCTTTTCTTCCGGGCCTAGAAGAATGAGATCTGTACTTCTCATCATCCTATTGCTATTGCTGCTATCCTATACGCTTGCCTTCCCCGACTATTTGCTGTATCTTTTTTTTCAGATACCAAAGAAATTTCTCACTGCACAACACCCTGGCTCCATTTCAAACTACTGCTGTTGATATAATTTTTCCCCTTTTCAATAAACTCTTTTCTAGATCATCAGTGTCAGACTTTATACTTGGCTTCTACAGCTTTTACAGATGGTGATTTTTTTTTGTTCTGTTCAATGCTCTTAAAAGTTACTGTCTTCTAGCTCTTCTCTCAACACGCTCCTCTAATGGTTTTTGACGAGGAACAAAAGCAATTAAAATTTGAAAGCTCAGAACACCAGAACAATTTTCAGGATGCAGTCAATATTGCAGTTTGGCTAAATTTTTTCTATCTATTCATTTTGTTGGCATACCTTTGCATATGATTGTCCCGAAGAACAGATCTCTGACTAAAGCATCAGAGACATAATTTCTGTGTTATGGCAATATGATTGGCTTTGATAATTTTCTGCTATGCTTGATTCTCAGTGACTTTTGGAAAACCAGACACAGTTTCCTTTTTTGAAAAAATGTTAGACATCTTTTTTGTAAAATATTTTAAGAAATTTAATGAGACAGAAATAGTATGTGAGAGTTCAGATACTTTCCAGTATTTTACTCATATGTAAACATAATGCACTAAGTTACCATATCTAAATCTGTGATAGGGAAATAATGACAAATAACACCTCTGATAATATTGGAAACAGAAAATTTCCAAGCTAGTGTCTGAAAGATCATACCTTTTATTTGTGTTAAAATTTGTGAAATTTCATTGAAGGAAAAACTTTACACTGTTTCTTTGAGAATGTTTATCACTGGGTATGTTATTACAGAAACTTCTGGGTATGTCATGTAACATCTGTTTCAAAAGAAAACTACTTGCTACTCAAGAGAGTACAAACAACCAAAATTCAGCATGGAAATTCTTTGAAATTAAAAATTTTGTACTGGTTACCTTTTTTCCTTTTATTGTATCTTATACCAATATTTCATTGTATCTTATATTTAGTTGTGTAATATTAACAGTACAAGAAAAATAATTTAATATTGAATGAACAAATACAACATTGAAAGAAATAATATCTATTTTTTTTTAAATTTGAATTTATTCTGTACAGTATAAAAATATCAGTTCTTTGATTGGCAAGGCCTTCCTCCCACAGAAGCACGGTTTAATTATAACTATTTTTACATTTTTTCACTGTAACATTGAATTGTGTAATTTTCCCATTTCTTTTTTTTTTCTCTTCGCTTCTTTTTTCTCTTAGCTTTAGTATTTTTTTCCTCACAATTTTCCTCCCATCTGTCCACATTCACCCTCATAGCTTACATTCTCACATTTCAATGTTCTCTCCTTTACATCTTCGCCAACAGCATCTGTGTTAAAATTACTGCAAGTTACCTGATCAGGAGTCCTCAGCTTTTCTTCATTTTATTCAGTCTCTGATGCTTTTGTTGTCAGCCAGCATTTTCATCACTGCTACTGGAACTGTGTACTGGATCGTTGACTCTTTTCTAAATTTAAGTCACAAGCAACAAGCACAGCACTCGGCCTTGTACCTCCTCTTTACTCTGTTTAGAACCCAATGGAACCCAGATTTCATTATCAAGGGGTTTTTCTCTTTTGAATTCACAAAATAATGTGGAAGTTGTATTGCAGCTCAACAGCATACTGTTTTCATATTGCAAAAAGAGTCTTCATGACACAGTGTGTCATGGTGCATGCATGACACTATTCAGGGATGCTTAAGGATCTGCAGACTGTTGGAATAATGTTAAAGCAGGAAAAAAAACCTGATGCACTCTTGTCCTCACTGCCTGAGAAGAGTCCCTGGTTTATGTTAATAACAGTGACTGTGCTCGGGTATTATGCAAGAGTCCTAATTGGCCCAGAACAACAAAATATGAAGTGTTTTGGGGCCAGGAGATATGTGTAAAAAATGATTTTGCAAAGTATGTTGTATCATGGACATTTTATGGTCTTTATGGAAATATGATTTCCGCAGCATGATGTTCTTATGTTCTGTCAGAATTTTTCAAATTTAAGAGTTATCTGATCACCTCGTTCCAGCAAGGTTTGTAACTTGAATGAATATAAACAGTATAATAAGTGACTCGTGTCATCAGTCATCAAAACATAACCTTGTAGAAGTAAACTTGATGTAAACAAGTAGAAGCAGGACTCCAAAACCTACAGCAAATAAGGAAATAAATAAATAAATAAATAAATACCTTATATTGCACCCACTCCAAGTGAAAAGAACAGCACTTAATGAATTTATAACAAACTCACCATGCTGGATATTCTATATTTCCAAAATGGCGGGGAGTGTGGAGGGGTGTGGAGGAGTGTTGTGGGTGTTGCTTATGAGAGGAAGTAAAGCTAAAGGACCTCAGTGCTGAGTTCTTGGCTTATCAGCAACAGTATCACTTCCCAGCTCATATATGTATTTCTTGTGTGAAACCTGTTACCAAATATATTGTCATATTATGCTGATGTGGGATGATATTACCAATTTTTCTAAATATCACTGTCAGATGGTATGCAAAATAAAATGTTGGCAACAGTGGGTTAAAATGAAAGATTTAAAATTTTGCACAGAGCTTGATAGAAAGTATAGCATGAAGAGTAATCACCTGAAACAGGTCTTCTATCCAGTTTAAACAAAAATTTAACTCTTTCACTCAAATGTGCAAGCAGCAGTTCAATGGACAAATACATGCCACACTGGCTACATTATTGTACTAGATTTTCACAGAGTGACATGGATTTCGTTTTTCCGTAGATTATGATAAAGCTATTTAATACTAGTTACAGTGGTAAGGAAAAATAAGAAAATTTCTTGTTTGTTTGTTTGTAATAGGAAGAGAAACCTGGCAGATGTATTTAGTACTTATCACCCATCTGTTGTTTGCTAAAAAACTCCAATCTCATAACCCCACAATTTGGAAACCATGTGACAAGCAATACTAGAAGAAAGCTCTTTTCTTCTAACGTCTCTTTCAATTTTTCAGTCCCCATCTCTCTCGCTCCATAACCGCTTGTGTTTCAAATTCTCACTGTCTCAGATTTTTTTTTTTTTAATTTATCTTGGACTTTTACTCAGGGGATAGTAATTTCATAGCAGTGGCAACAAACTGAAAATAAACTTTACACATATGAATATTAATTATAACTATATATTGTTGCAGCATTTCTCGCCCTGAATTCTATTTATGCGTCTTCATTTCTTGGACTTGAAGGGATATATGTGACAACTTCCTGCTCTCCTTAGTGCCTACAAATGCTCTTGCAATGTATGTGTAATAAGCAGTAAATTTTCCTTGTCTGTGTATGCCAGATGGACCTGTAGGTAATGGAAGGGTGAAAAAGTCTTATGTCACTATCTTATGTTACTATCTCCCCCTTTCTTATCTATCTCTAAGCTCTACTAGTTTAGAACATGTGATATCCATTCTTTTCTCCTTCCTTTGCCTTCCTTTGCTTTCCCTCTTCCTCCGGACCTCTCCAAAGCATGTACATTTGGTCACTGTCTTTTCAGATGTTTTCTGAAAGCTCACTAAAACTTCAAAAACTTTTGCAAACACTAAAACATGAAAGTCTTGTTTTAGCTTTTACTAAAGAAATTTTAATATTCTTCTGAGAGTCAAGAGGATTTTGTGCTGTGCAAAAATTTCACAATAGATATCCTCATAGTTCCAGGTATTCAAATTGACTAGTGTCCATATGCTGCCAACAGCAAAACACTTGCAAATTGCGCCCAAAATGTTTGTCAAAGTTCAGTTGATTCCAATAAAAATACAAGAGTTTTAAATACTCTTGTTTATAATGTTAGTTACTTTCCAACTCCTCCCCTTTTTCCTCTATTGACCAGAAAGTCTTCCTGACAAATTTTAATTCTAGATTGTGCATTTTCAGAGATTAGGACTGGCTAGTTTTAAGATGCCCCATGCTTCCATTTGATGGAAAACAAACAGCAAATAACTTTTTTTTATTATTTTTTACTTCACTGAAATGTTATTCTTGTTTCGATATTGTAGATAACACAGCCAGTATTCTGACAAGACGAAGGAGATACAGTCGAAGCACTCAAGATATCTATTACCTCCCAGTTTTGATTTCTGATGGTGGCGTGCCCCCTCTCAGCAGCAGCAGTACCCTCACCATCCGGGTTTGTGCCTGTGAGAGAGATGGACGAGTGAGAACTTGCCATGCTGAAGCATTCCTCTCCTCGGCTGGCTTGAGCACAGGAGCTTTAATTGCAATCCTGCTCTGCATTGTCATCCTTCTTGGTAAGCCATTTGCAATACTAAGTAGTGCTATCCTTCCAATGCCTCTTGGAATCTGACAGGGCACAACGTTTCAATATGGTATGCTTTTGAAACAGTGGTTGCCTGGTAGTAGGAAGCAATTAGGAACACACAGCTGTGATTAGAGGATAAAGGTTTAGCTAGAGTTAATGGGGAAAAATGCCTTTAAAGTACATTTGTGAATATCTGAAATACAGTAGAATTTTTTTTCAGAGGTTATCAAGCAATTAGTACTGCAGATCTTTTTTCTGTAATTTGGAAAGATTTCAAAAAGAGAAGATGCTAATTCCATGTCTTGAACAGTGTGAAAAATTATAGAAAATACATGGACAAAGATTTATGAAATGCATCATGCTGTAGCTGTAGCACTCTACAAAAGCCATTTCTTATTTACCTTTGTGGAATAAACTGATAGCAATGTACAACATAATCCACAGGGACAAGGGACATAGAAGACTACAAGAAGACTCATAAGATTAATGCCATTGCAAGTGCGTTTCCTTGATGATACCAGATGATCCCAAATAGCAGTACTGAAAATACCAGCCTGAAAATATTACACCTCTGTATTTTTGACTTAGCATCTGCTATTTCTGTAACATATTCAGATGTAAACTTTAAACCTACTCTAATATCTGCAGTTTTCTCTTTAGCGATTGTGGTCCTTTTCATCACCCTAAGACGTAGCAAGAAGGAGCCTTTGATCATTTCAGAAGAAGATGTCCGGGAAAATGTTGTGACATATGATGATGAGGGTGGTGGAGAGGAAGACACAGAAGCATTTGACATCACAGCACTGAGGAATCCGTCTGCTGCCGAAGAGCTAAAGTACCGCAGGGATGTTCGTCCTGAAGTGAAGCCTCTGTCCAGGCATCATCCCTCCTCAAGCCTTGACAGTATAGATGTTCAGGAGTTCCTTAAGCAAAGACTGGCAGAGGCTGATCTGGACCCCAGTGTGCCCCCCTATGACTCCCTGCAGACATATGCCTATGAGGGTCATAGATCAGAAGCTGGGTCTATCAGCTCCCTGGATTCAGCAACGACACACTCTGACCAGGATTATAATTACCTTGGAGACTGGGGACCTGAGTTCAAGAAGCTAGCTGAACTCTATGGGGAAATAGAACCAGAAAGAACAACTTAGTTGTAATTCCCAGAACAGAGAAGTTCCTAAACAACTGGACTGATAATGACAACAATGGTAACAAAATAAATGAATACAGTACTTGGAACTGAGTAAGTTGTATGCAGTTACTGTAGAACAAGTGCCCTTTTCGTATTTGAAACTGGGTTCTCCAATTGGAAGAAAGTCAAATTTTGGAAAATACAGAAAAAAGAATCTATTGTCCCTTGTGTATTTTTTTTTTAATTGCTCATTAAAATGTCTGGTACCTTATCTGCAACAATACCTAAAGTAAAACCAAGAAATGATATTTTTATTGCAATATGCGTAAGAGCTCCAAGCTGCAGTAAGTTTATGGTCATGGCTGCTCAAGAAGAGAGCTAACAGAGGATCAAATCTCTTGCAGGTGGTTGTGATGTCACATTTCTAGCTGTGCTCTAGGCCTTGTGGTCCCAACATGAGGTAGACAATGAGGTTTACTATCAGTGTGAGCAGTGCTACCAGTCTGTTTCCTTTACAGAGGCAATAAGCCACACCTGTCCCTTTAAATAAATGGTCCTTTGATGCTTTAATCTTATTGATTTAGCAGGTTACATTGAGAAGCTGTCATTTCATTATGTCCTTCATAATCTTGCCATCCATAACCAGCTAACAGATGGAGGGCACCACTTTTTGTAGCTCAAGCACCACTCTAGCCCATAACCCCAGACCTGCTCTGTTACTGTGTGCTGGAGAAATTGTTGTTTCCAGTGTCATGCTTTTTCTTTTTGTCTTTTCATGGGAACATCATTCATCTAAATGGAATAGGCCCAAAGTACTCTTTATGCAGCAAAGCAGGTGAAGCATAGGCTTTTTCAATAAAAACAACAATGGCAGCACCATTAAACTACGCAGTTTTTTGGTTCACTGTGCTTCACTTATGTCAAGAGCTGAAGCTTTTTAAATCTTTTGCTGGTCTGAGTCCAGAAGCTACAACAGTCTGTTTAAACCCCAGAGCTCTTAATCATAATGTTTTTCTATTTCTGTGTGTGACTAAAAGCAAAATAGAGCTGCTGGTAAGACATTGGGATAGCGAAAATTGAAGCAAGGAGAATAAGATGATGATGCTTTTTTCTTTTCAGTTCAATCTACTGATATTTATTTCTCTTAGAGTAATTGCCACCTCAGCAGAAAAAGATGATTTTTCCCTATTTCAAGCATCATGGAAACAAGAGCATTTTAAGCCAGTGAAGGAAATATACCATTACTGTGGTTCCTATGGATTAAGTAAATTGATTTCTTACATTAGTAACTTTGTAGCATTGCAAAATGATAGTTCTCCTTAACATAGCAGGCTGCTTAACACCTAATCCAGCAATTTTTTTTTCTTTTTATAGCACTGCAGCAACAGAACTGCTAAACAGTTCTGCTTAGCACAGCAGCCTGCTTAGCACCTCATCTAGCAGATTCTGCTTTTTGCTTTCCTTTCCTTTGTTTGGAATTTCATCCTTTTCTTTGTCTTTCTGGTGATAATACTTTGAGAAGACCAGGAATTCATAATATCCCATGAGAGATTATGACCTGTAATACTCACGATCACTATTAACACCTCTGCTTCTAATTGTAGCTCCACTTTAGGCAAATTGATTTCTTCCAGTATGCATTTGATTGGAAAACTGTCCAGAGTAGAAGCTGTGTACTTTTTTCTTACTCTCCAGTCTGGTGTGCGGAGTGATAGAGATTTGTATGCTGCACTAGATTCCTCCCTCTGCATTTTAGGTGCCACTTATATTCAGCTTAGTAAAGAAGGGTCTATATTTATTGCTGATCTACTGTGAGCCACACAGGTGAACTAGATAATTAAGCCTTTTTTTCTTTGCTTTATGGTTGGATAGGTCTTAGACATGACTGAAATTTCTGATCGGTTTACTTTGAAGAGATTTTTTTTTTCCTCAGATGTAGTTGACTGCTTTTGGTTTAAACAGCCTTCTGGAAAAAATAGCAAGTAGCTTTGTAAGCAACTTTTGCACTCTAAAAAGTATTAGTTGTATTGTAGTTCCAGAATTGTTTTTCGTACCCTATTTTGTTTAAAATTTGTAATGTTTCTTCTCTCTCTCAGAATCTGAACCCACAGGAAAGTTTAGTAGGGAAAAACACCTGAACCCTAAGATATTCTGCTGATGACTTGAAAGTAGTTTAATAATTTGTGTCAATTTTTTTAATATACTTTTTATGAAATACAGGATCTTTTAGAAAAGCATTTAAGGAGACATTCTTACTGTTGAGTAAAGTTAGATGCAGTAAGAGTTACACACAAGCTGAGAATGGTTGTCTTTTGTTGTCTTTTTGGAGGTAGAACTAGGATATGCTTCAGTTTTGTCCCAAATAAAGCAACAAGTAGTGTGTGATTTTCTTAGGAGAAATTTTCTTTTTATTTAGGTCACACTTGCTTTATGCCAACATTTAAATTTTTACTGTATGAGTAGCGTGTTAAAAACAAAATGTTTCATCATTACTGCTACCATAATACTTTGTATCACAGCTGCATGGAAATTGCGTTCATTGTTGTATTATATTTTGAGAACTAGGTATTAGTTATCTTTATGTCTATTCTCTCTGGCCCTACACCAAAGCAGGGAAAATCAATTGTATTTTGTGTTTAAAGCAGTGTTCGTGCCATTGGTTTTTTTATTTACATCACAGAACGTTCAGGCTTAAAGGCAACAGAAGTGCAGTGGCACAAGCAAACATACACTCCTTACACTAATGGTCAGTTTAAGCTAATAATATCTCAGAGAAATAACAATTCCCTTTTCGCCATTCCTGGTGCTCTCTTTGCTGCTCTACAGCACACGCATCATACCCCAGGAAACCTGAATCCTTTCAAACTCTGCAGGGTTATTGAGACGCTGCTTCTGTGATGCTGCGGTGTGTCCTGTTTGGTACGTCCTTTCCACAGTGATCGCCAAATGTGCTTTTCTATCATGATATGTCTGCATGCTTGCTATGCTTACTGTGTTTTATTCAAATACACATCACAGTGTCGTGTTGTTTGCATGACAAATAACAGAATATTAAATCTTCAGGGCCACAGAAGAAGGCCTCAGTGCAGAAATAACAAGTTTACAGTTTTATTATCCCAATCTCATGTTTTTTTCCTTTGGTCCTTTGTATCCTAAAAACAAGTTTAAACTACATTTGAGAAACTCTGTGTAGACCTAGATTGAAGTGGAAAAAAATTAATGCTGAATGGTACAATCATTATGTAACATTGCTGATTTAAACAAAGTATATATTCAGTGAAAATGTCGTGGGAAACTTTTTCTCAGTTTATGGTTAAGTCTGATTATATAGGTTGTGCTTAAAGCTTTCATGGATCTTTTGTGTACTCATATTCTCAAATATTTTCCTATTAGCCTAAATAGTAATCCCATTGCTGTTTAACAACTAAATGCTGAAAACAGCCATTTTGACTTAAACTGGAAATACTGAGCAAAGTTAAATGGCATTTGCAAAGTGATACTTAAGGGCTTTTCTATTTACAATTTGATTTCTACAACAACCATTCAACCAATAGTACATTTCCACTGAAATAATTAGTTGCATTCCTTCAAATAAACCCTCTTTCTTGTAATGGTGAGGGCACTCAGTATGCTGTAATCTTGACAAATCAAAGTAATCTGAAAAAATGGTCAGTATAAGAATAGTAAAATGTGAGACTAAATTGTCAAACTAAAACCTGTCAAAAATGTAGTTTAATGCACTTTAAAGACAAGGAAGAGCTTGAATTCAGCTGGCATTTGATTAAGATTCATACATTGAAAACAAATTAATTTGTTTATCAGTGTTACCTTTTATTATATACACATAGAATACTCTAAAAGTTGAAAGTAACTTCACTCTGTTATGCACTTTATTTTTTTGCATTCTTCTTAAGAAAACTAAAATAACTGCAAACATTTTTGATTTTTAATTCTAATTGATGCAGTTGTTTAAATTGTGAATACTGAAAGAAAATGTCTATGGGAAAACGTTATTTCTGGTATTTAAAAGAAATTACAAAATTTTTGTGGTCTAAGAATTTTTTAAATCATCCTTTAGAAAATATGAGTATTGGAGCAGTCTGGAATTAACCAAACTCACAAGCTCACACAAGGGTAACAAAGGGAATATTCTGAATGCAAAGAAGGATATGAAATTATGCTGCCTAGAGTTACTTTGTGGATTATAAAGTGCTAAGACCTTGTACTTGCAGTACATATAAATGCCACAGTGCATTCTAAGAAACATTAGAAGTGTGTAACGAGTTTTGGGCCATTCTTATTTTTCCAAAGTCTCCAAAAATATATCTATTTTTTTTAACAAAAGAGTAATGTAAAGTATACCTCCTTATGCAAGTGTTACTGATAGAAATTGTTACATTTTCTTTTAATAAACAAAAGGGACAAAATCTTTTATTCGTATTTTTCAAATAAAATGTGCTCTTTGCTATGGTGATGGGTTATTGTATTCCTCATCACAACCAGAACATGTTATTTTGTCTTCACTCCTGTATTCTATACTCACCAAGGAACCAGAACATCTAAAGACACTCCATCTTTACAGCTCAGGTGTGGCACAGTGGTATTAACGAGGCCAATGTCAGAAACAGTGTGGGAACTCGAACTGGATCTGTAATGCCTGGTATGGTCCCTTGGTTGTGCCACTATTTCAAAGACTGTCTCACATGATTATTGCTGCAGATGGATAGGGATGCAGAGAGACACCATAAGATACTTTACGACAGACTGCAGTATAGCTGCTAAATGGTTCATTACTTTTACTTGTGGCAACTGTTCCTCTCCAACTGCCATTGTCCTGAAACTGAAATACAGTGTTAAAGGATGAATATATTATCCACATGAGTGAACTGGGGAATAGCACATCTATGAATCCAGATTGGTGGTAAAAGCCATGGTTATTATCCTAAGTTGACACAGAAGACAAAAGCAGACAAGGACGTTTACAGTGCTCAAGCTCAGGCACATGTAATGAAAATGCACAGGAACCAAACATTCTTTATCAAATGAATTAACAGGCTTTATCCACAAATGGCATTTCAGAAAATAATGGCACCATAGCTCACAACAAACTTGTTACAAGCAAGGCTGTCTTTCCCAGACTGTCATAAAATTCAAATATAAAGTGAGGGTGGACAGGAAACAAAAGGAGAATTTTCTTGTTGAACCCTACTTATTCCGCTTTATTGTCCATGAGTCAATTTAGATTGTGTGCCACCATACTATGCAATTTTCACGTGTGCCTCACCACAGACACAGAAAAAAATATTATGGTAAGATAATATTTGTAAGATAAATATTGTCAGCCTGAATCTGAATGCAGGTTCAGAGGTTTTGTGGTATTCATTTCAGTTTTCAGTTAAAGTGCTAAAACTTTCAAAAGAATTTTTAGAAATATTTTAGATAATCTTTTATATTCAAGATTGATTTTTTTTTAATCCTGAAATTGATTTTTAGTTTGTTTGGAGTCTATACTACTTCTATATACATGCCAAATATACTATTTATACTTAGCTGCAGAGAGTCTTCAAAAGCTAGAACATTTTCGTTGTGACTTCCTCTGTGGGCTTCATGAGTCCATGTAGTATTTTTGTGTTCTTGCAACTCCTCACAAATCCATCAAGGAAGCCTCAAAGATCCAACAGAATTTCCACAGTATCTGTCTCTTGATCTGATCTGTCCTGGAAATAGATGCAACAGAGCTGATAGGCAATCAGTACCTGCAGAAACATACTCATCCAGCAGAGACACCCTCAAAGCAAAAATGGACATTGGGACTAGCGCTCTTAGAGGATCAGGGCACCAACCGCACAAAGATCTTGGAAGGTGATAGATTCCTAGCCAAAGCTGAATAAAATCAGGGTCCACAGGAACTCCCACCATAGTGGACCTTGTCAACATGCGTGTTCAACGCCCAAATAACTGGTGATCTCAATGGAAAGCTCAGCACAGGTACATATAAATAAGTAAACTGCTCAAATATCAGAACTGCCACATCTTCTGCAAGAGTTCTGGGCAGGAATGGGTCTGTCTTAATACATTTGTCAAGCTAACAGTGTCAACACAATTCTGAGATATTCAGCAGTTCTAAAACACAGCATCACCTAACGCATTAACTGTCTTGAAACAAACTGGATTGTTCTCTACCTTATTCTTAAGATTACACATTGTTTCTTTAAATCTGAATTAAAAACCTTGGTTTAAGAGCAATTCTTCCCTTTATCTTCTGTAACTGATCTGGGTGCAAAGCACCTACAATTAAAATTCAGCCCTGTTTTGAAGTCTCAAGCACACGTATCTAACAGTCAGCTTCATTATTGGATTTGGGCTGCGCAAAAATCAAACAGTGCTTGTGTATGAAAAGTAAACCTTAGTCTTACTAAAACTATTTTTTTCTGCTAGTGTAGGTCTATCGATCAAAACCTATGCTGGAAGTGAAAAAGTGCATGAAAGTATACACATCCTTATTATGTAATATAAATAACATTTCGATTTCTCAAAAAGAAGTAAACATGGCTCATAACCTGTACTTCTTACAAACTATATTAACTTTTCTTTTTAAATCAAACTTGCATTTTCCAGATAATTTCAATGATTTGTGCTACATAAATTTTCATCTGAGAAATGGTAACATGGAGAAAAATAATTGAGAGATCAAAATCTTTTAATTTTTAGCTGCTCCAACTATATAAAAGGGAAAAACTTCAAAATATGT
>VWZV01009557.1:623635-667650 GCA_013397155.1 Irena cyanogastra | reverse complement strand
TTTGGATCCATTATCCATTGGTAATTAAGTAAGAAATATCCTAAGTTGAAATGTCTTACAAGTGGTCTTGTGACTGGATCAATAAACAAAGAGCAATAAATCACCCCGTCTCAATAGTACTCATTCAGGGGTTTTCAAGGAACTCAAATTCTTAAAAATGTGTATATTTTGTTGTTTAAGTTAATGGTGGGCACATGAAGGAAAGGGGACAAATGTGGTATCAATTTTAAAAAGACTTCTAGGAGGGTAAACAAGTCTGAAATCCATTCTTGATTTAAAAAAACCCAGTAAGAATAGACATATAAGGTAGATGTACTGGGCAATATCAATGTAGTTTTCCAAAGCAAAGTCATGCACCAAAAATCCATTACATTTTTGAAATTGTTATTAGAAATGTGGTCAAGGAAAGTAAAGCTTCCAGCAAAGTACTTGGCGTTCAAAAGATACTAAATTTTGATGTAAATAGAGGGAAGAATTTTTCAATACATTACTTGCCATTAAAAATTAAGAAACAAGTAATAGAAATATTACATTTTCATAGGAACAGGCAGGTACTTGTTAAGTCCCAAAGAAATCTGTTGTGGCATTTGTGCTGTTCAGAAAGTCATTTAAAAATACATGCACTAGTGCTAAAAAATTTCAAAAGATAATGCAAATTAAAAACCTAATTATGTAATAGTAACAAACTGGGTGATAAAAGAGCTGGAAAAACATAGTATCATGTGCATGTATAGTATCAGGACATTGATTTGGCACTCCATTTGATTAGTACTATAAAAAAATTAAGATAAAAGATAGTAAACAACAAATATATTATTAAGAAGGACAATTAAAAATACCACTATACCATTGTGTAAATGCACATCATGCTGGTGTCTGGAATACTGGTTATCTATCTCCTTTTTAAAAAATACCTGAAAAGATACATGGAAAGATGACAGAAATGAGAGTAAGAGAGATGTGAACCAAGGAAAATGTACATTAAAAATACTTAGCTTCAAGAAAAATTGTTCCTCAGAATATGCTGGTGGATCATCGAAGGGCATAAGGAAAATTAATAGAGAACAATAACATTTTCTATTCTTTATGCCAAAGAAAGGTCATCTAATTAAGTTTTCAGATAACGTAGAATAGGAAGTTGGGTTTTTTCACTCGATATATTAAAATTATCAAATGTACTGCTACAGGATATTGTAGAAATTGAAAGTATAATAGCTACAAAGTCACAATAGCATTGATCAGACTTCACAAGCAGGGTGGTCCAAGTGCAACATTTTCCTCAAAAACTTTCTAAACAGCTGATTATCAGAAAGCAAGAGAAAGTATTTTTGGAAATAAATGAGTTCTATTTCATGTAACACTTTAGGTATTTTGCAAGACGTTTTGACTTATGCATAAAAAATCAAAAATGTCTTCATCTGTTTCTGAAATCAGTGGCAGCTAATTTATGTTTTAGTTTTTTTCTTTCTGTAAGGTTGAATGTTGCTGGCTTTGAATTCTGGACCATCATTGGAGTAACCACTCATGCTATGCTGAACTAATGTCATTTATTTTTGAGGATATTAAAGGATTGTGGTGTTGTTGCTTATGTGTCATGAAAACGAAACTCTAGAGGGTCTGGAGATAGACCCCACATACTGCAGAAAAGTTTAGGCTGCCTCCGTGTTGCTTTTTCAGCATGGTGCTACAGATGATCAGTTTGCAGCAAGTTTTAGAGTTTAGCAGGAGGACTCTGTGGCGTTAGGGGCCTTTGAATATAGATTATAGATGTAAAGAAGGAAAGAAGAAGAACATTAATGACAGGGCTTCCAAGTGATCCAGCACAGACAACTGTAATTTTATAAATATGTAATTTGTTTATAACCCCACAAATTTCAGTTTAGCAGTGGGGAGTTTGGTACAAGTTAATGACTCTTTTTTGTTATATACCCATTAACATTTATACATTGAATTTCACCTGCAGCTTTATTTCGTGGTAAAATGAAGTTTCATAAAGTCTTTTTTTCAGAATTCATGCACTTCTGCAAATTGGCCTGTGAGTAATCCTAATTCATGAAAGGAGTAGATAAATTCCTTGATCATTGTGTCAAAACTTTTTGGACTGCTCACTGCTAGTTACCACTTATGATAAAGCTAGGTAAGGGACTGTGGAATCACTTCTAGAAGATTTTAGTTTAAAATAAAACACAGCTTAAACTATCTTCAGCTAGATCTGAGGTAAGAAACTGGATTAAATTAACTCAGTGGGAGTAGAAGTATGTTAGGTCTTCACTGGAACACAGCATTACGTGAGCAATGTGAGACTATTTATGTGTTGTGAAGTAGCCAATTCTTAAAGTGGAATGTTTTCAGCCATATTTCTTATTCATCCAAAGGCTTTTTGAATTAATCTACAAAAGCTAATGATTAGGCTATCAATTTTAGCAACTTATTATTTAACAAGTGTGTTCTTCTGAGTTAAAATACTTCTTTGTTCTTTATAGGGATCTATTCTGCTTCTTTTATTTGTATCAGGAAGGAAAGAGGAATTGTACATCCCATAGATGCATCTTGAATACATATAATACATAGGAGTATGGGGGGAATACAAAGTGCTTGTTGATAATTTTATGTAGATCAATTCATACTTTTATCTCTCTGAAAAAGTAATGCTTAAACAAATTTTCTCCACGGCAATATACTACTAAATACTGTACAACCAAATCTGTTCAGTATATACATAAACGATTCATGATACTGAAAAAATTTTCTCTTTTCAATTATATTCATGTTGTCCTCTACACTTTTGCCAAATGATATGATTCTATGTTCACAGATACTTAGATCTCTTTTTGTAATTTGGAATCTTAAGTATATTTCTGTGCCAAATCTGTATTGATAAAAAATACATAAGAATTTAAAATTCTAATAGTAATCGAAATATATAAAAAACCTCTTAGACCTAGCTTGCACATTTTTAATACTTAGCATGGTTATGAAAGTTTTTTGCTCTGCCAGTATTCAGCCTTCAGTAGCAACTTAGGACAAAAAAGTGAACAAGCAGAGAATGCAAAATATGGGGGGTTTTGTTCCTTTTTTTTTCTGCCAGTCCTTGAAACCTACGAGGTAAGACTGTCATATGATACAGAATTCATGTTCTCAACCCTACACACTCAATATTTTCTTTAGTTGAGATTTCATAAAATTTTAACCTATAGCATGTACAGAACATTAGAATATTAGGGCTTATTTGTGATTTTGGGGCTTTGGTTTAGGCCCTAAACAGATTTGCCAAAATCTGTTAAAGTAATAGAGAAGCCAGAATATGGGTGATAAAATACTTAACATGCTGTGTACATGAAAACATGACAGCAACTGCTAAAAAGCATTTTAAAAGAGAACAAACATAAATAGAACATACAGTGTCAATAATGTCAATATGTAATGTGAATCTAATTCTACCAGAGACATGTTAGTGTAAGATGTGGAAAATTTTGAGTGTAGTTCTGAAATGCTGGGGGTTTTTTTTATTATTAACCCCAAATCATGACATTATAGAAATGCTATACTATTCATAAATGTTTCCCATAAGCCCTTCCCCCTCTCTGTTCATCTTCACAGGTGCATATTTTATTGCACCACAAATGCAGAAAAATAGCTACGTAATATCTGGGTGAGATTCTTAGAAGAAGGGTATTTTTTTTTATTATTTGCATAAGACTCAAGATATAAGATTCAGTTCCCAGCTGTGTTACAGTAACTTGCTGGCCTTAGGCAATTGCCTTAGTCTCCACTGTGTAAAACAGAAGTAATATTCCATATCTATTATGGTCTGGCTGTCTGATTTATTCAGTTGTCAAAAGTTTTTTTTTCAGGCAAAAACAGTTGTTTATGACAATTTGTGTGCAAAGCACAGAGGGCACCCTGTCACTGTCTCATGCTTATCTAGATGCTGCTAAAGCTATCTTCAGAAGCTATAATCTCAGACAGAGCTTTCTTCTGGAGGAGCCTGATGTTTCTGTTTTCTAGGTAGAGCAGTTAAAGCTTAGCTTTAGATTCAGCTGAGCAAGAATTGGTCTTCCAGCCAATACTGTGTTTTCCCTAAAGCAGAAAGATAAAAAAGATATCATCAGAAGAATTCTTTTATCATCAGATACTATAATTATACCATCTGGGCTGTTGAGAGGATGACATGTACATATTGCAGTTCCCTTAAACAAGAAAAAATTGAGGGACCCTGAGGTCCTTAGGGAATGCTGCAAATTGCATATGCTGATTATGTGAGGAAAAGGTTGTCCCAGAATCACTTCCTCTAGAACTGCAGCAACTATTTGAGATGACAGAACTTGCCTTTTTCTTACTTTTCTGGTTCATGCCCTTCTCCTATAATTCACAGGGTTTATGACATCTATTCTTCCTGCAGTTGGCATTCCTATCTCACTGCCCTGTGCCAACTCCCACGCTTGCTGCCTCCTGCTTACTTCATAGTTACCCCCCACTTAAGATATTCTAAGTTTTCTAATGGCTAAGATTGATTCAGTGAGAAGAAAAAGGGAGGACTGCTGGAGTGAAAGAGAAGATTTTTGAGAAAAACTCGAAATAATAGCTTTCATTTTCTTTGGTGGAAAAAGGGCATTCAGAAGAGTGTTGTACAGGCATGGAGGGTGACCTCAGCACTGGACTGCAACATGGCATCCAGGTGTTTAGCCACAAAACCAAGTCTTGTGGGTCCAATATGTAAAGTAAGAGGTTGTACTCTTAACTCTTTGCTGACTGACAAATCCAATTTCAAGTGCAAGATGAAAGATGACCCTGAACTGTGAGTATCTTAAAACCAAAGTATTGTTTGCTGGTTTTAAATTTCTGAATAGGTATTAACCTGCCAGTAAGAGCAAAGTTTTGAGCATGAGTCCTTCCTTGCATCCTCAATGGCATTTGTTGCTTGCTCACAAGATAGCAAATCTATCAGATAAATATATTACAGACAAGAAATTGCACAATGAAATTCAGAAAGTCTGTCAGAGTATGGGTGGCAAGGATCTAAGGAAGCAGATTAAAAGGAGCAGGATAATGTTGAGACGTGAACTGTCAGAAAAGTGAAAGAACAGCAAATATAGCAAGAAGTACTGCTACTACCTATCTAGGTGTTCCCTTCATGAAAATGACTATAGTTGGGCAAGATATTGAGTACAGACACTTGAGAATCCAGAGTTAGCTGGGTTCAGGCAAGACTTGTGCCATGGAGAGTAAAGAAAACGCATGATAAAAACTGGTGAAACCTCCTTAGAAGTTTGAGCTTGACAGGCTTTGGAAAGAACATGATTTTATGTGACTTCCATTCCCTTTTATGCTTTTTTGCTCAAATTGCTAAATGGAGGAGTCACTGTGGATTGCTTGTTACTGTCAGATCTATTGCACAAGAATAGGAGCAGTTTGTATGAAATGGGGAGCCTTTCTTGCAGTTTCAAGGATGTTTCTTCTTTCCTAGCATAGGTTATGAATGGCTTGGTTGGGTTGTTGAGTTCTGTGTTTTTATTCATCCTTAGCACATTGCTCTCTTTTCCATACCATAAGCAGACATTCATTGGTTGTATGTGGGCTAACCAGAGTCGATTTCCTCATAGAGCTCTTAAATTAATGAGTTTTTAATATGTAACTATAATGTAGCTTTGTGAACACATACGTACTTATTCCCATAGGCTTTTTATGTAGGTGTAGAGATGCATTTAATTCTTTACATCCCTTAGAGCCCTTTATTCACCTCTTAGTGATAGCCAAGTGCTTCAGTTCTCTTTTGTTTTAAATGGATTTAAAGAATTTTGAAGGGTTTACAAGCTCTGCAGGTTTTGTTACTGAGTCCAGGTGAAACTTAGTCTGGAGCTGTGGCTCATTTTTAACCTCCCAGTCTCACAGAGGAGAGACCTGCATACTGCAGGTTATCTTGTTCCATGTGATAAGTCCACTGCACCTGTGTAATGCAGCTGTGGCTTTATAACAATGAATCACAGTGTAAATGGCACACTCACGAGGCAATGGGCTTTTACACAAGCAATAACTTGGTCACCTGTTGAAAGCATTGGGCTAATTGTTGTTCAGCAGAGGAGCAAGAAAACAGTTGTGAACCCCAGAAGCATCAAATGCAATGTGTGTGTGTGGGGCTGAGCTATTGCACGTTCCCAGGGTGAGTGGTGTGCAGGGGAACAGCCAGACTTCAGCAGTACCAAGCAACCCACACAAATTTAGCAACACCAGAGCTACCAGGACATGCCAGTTCTTTGCTGGTCCAAGGGTGCAAGAGGAAAAAGGCCTGTGACCCCTCCAAAAAGGCAGCTGGGTGCTCTTATATCCACTTCCAGAACAGTTCCTGGAGGTGCCCTCGGGCAAAAAAACCACCAATGGCTGCACAACTGACTTAGGCCGGGAAGGTACAGTAAGGGACTAGAAACCAGTGCAAACTGAAAGGCAGCTGTGATCAAGAACAAATGCTCCAACACCATTCCTAGGGTGACAGCAATAACATTTTTATTTGTTCATTTATTTCTTGCAATCAATTAATGTCTCAAGCTATAGTCTGTACAAATCTCAGCAATCTGTTTAGGACTTAACATAGATATATGGCATTTAATTGCCCTTGTTAAAAGGAATGCCAGCAGTATTAATTACAAAATACCGTACCTAGAACATTTTACGTAATGTTTTGCTAATACTCCATTAATTTATTATATTTTTGCCTCATAATTTGGAACATTTTGGCTAAATTATTTATATTCCCTTTTTTCTATTAATTTATATAACAATAATTTTAAAAAACATAGGTAGTGTATAACTTTTTATCCAAATAAGCAAGAGTACCCGTGATATAAATCACAGGAGCTGTATAACAGTTCAGACAACACTTGGACCATTAAAAATGTTTGGGCTCCTTAGTTAATATAATTTCACAGGCAAAACATACTGATTTTTTAACAAACAAAATGTTTCAAGAGCTCTCTTAGTATTTTTCATTTAATAGAATGCAGAGAAGGGAATAAATTTAGTTTAGCAGAACCTCTCAAAATAATGTCATTGCAAATGATTAAAAATTGAAAATCAGCAAAAAGGCAAATGAACATAAGAAAACAAGTACGACCTATTCCAGAAATAAACTGTATTTATTTCTGTTTAAGTGCATCATCAGTAATATTTAATTAAATTGTCCAGGACAGTCAAAACAAGAAGGTTGTACAGATACTGTTCCACACCTCTACCAGCTTTTCCTGAAGCAATGTTTGGATTTGGAGGGAGACATGAGGAAGGGCTAGAGAAAGGGTGATGTCCCACTGTGAAATGCAAACTCAGTACAAAGTAGCGTTAGAGAAAGAGTGATGTTTCACTGTAATACTGCCTTTGTTTAATACATGTACTCAGTATTTAGTAGCTCATACCTATGAGATGCTGAAATTTTTCATTACTTGGCTGTAACCTGTGTTCCCAATGTAAGGTATTTCCTGATCTTTCATCTCCTTTCATCTAGAATACTCAAAATATTTGGGAAAGAGAGAAATAAATAATAATAAATAATACACAACATATACATGTATGTGTATATGTTTGCTGCCACATTCTTCAATTCTTTTTAACATGCTTTGAGAAGATAAAACTCATATTGGCCTTTATTAAGCCTTTCTACCAAGCAAGTAGCACTTTTGCCAGGAGAGGCTATTTGATACAGGACATGAGGTATTAGCCTGATGATTTATTTAGTCAAGTACCCTGTTCCCCACTTTGTCACTAGTCTTCAGCATGGCTTTTGAAGAGCCATGTTCTCACTTTATTCTTCCAGCTTTGACCTGACATTTCAGACTAATGATATTGATTGTTCTTTTTACAGCACTGTGAGATCTACACAGGTGACCAATGCTTTGTGAATCTTTTGTTGGCCATATTTTGTCTTATTTTGAAATCTTCTAGCCTTTATGTCCCAGCTCAGCTGATAAATAATGAAGGAATATTCATGTAATATTCATTTTACATATTTAAAAATGGTGTTATGAAGAAACTAGAGAACCTTGTTGCCCTGATGCTTTGCATGATTACTGGTGAAAGCAGACACCTTTAGGAGAAGGTTTAGAACAAAGTACATTCTGTGAATAAGTCATTCCAGATATATTGCATTTTCGTGGGCCAGAAAGGGCTTGGCTGAAGCTGAGTAGTAGAGAAATGAGAATGGAATAAGGAGAACGAAGGCAAAGGAAAATACACACAGAAAATATGAAGAAAATAGGACAAGAACAACAGAAAATAAGCCCAAAAATAGGCTTAGATTTTAAACTAAGTGTTAAGCTTTTTCTTTCTAATCTGATGGCTCATTTTTGCAAGTCTTTTTAGTGTCTATGAAATTGATTATTTAATTAAAATTTCATCCTAGTAATAGGCTGAGGTTGCTTCTTGATAATTTGCCAGTACTAATCCTATCCTTTATAATAAACTATGAGGCTTTTGGCCTCAAAAATTAGCCTGAAAATTATTATTATTATCTAATAAATTGGAAACTTCCTCAAGATATAATTATTATTTATAAATCTTCAGACTACACTAATAATTGTCCTGTTTTACCTTGTGAAGGGAATAAAAACATAATTATATGAGATCTTGCTACGTAGATCACTCTCTGTCAGTGAAAGGCAGAAGGAAATTTCTGGGAGAACTCCCTTGTGGTACCTAAAGGGAGCTTGCAGGAAGGCTGGAGAGGGACCTTTTACAAGCTGGAAAGGGCTTGTAGTGGTAGGACAAGGGGGAAATAGCCCTAAGCTGAAGGGGGTAGATTTTGATTAGACATTAGGAAGAAAATCTGTAATATGAGGGTGGTGAGGCACTGGAATAATTTGTCCAAAGAGTTTGTGGACTCCCCATCCCTGGAAGTGTTCAAGACCAGACAGTGTGGCTCTGAGGAAGGTCATGTCTCTCTAATTAACAAAATGCTCATAACTTAGTCAATATGAGCTACAGATTTATTCTTCCCAGGTGTGGTCTTTCTAACAGAAGTGAATGTCAAGACAAGGTGTCTTATTTTCTCATATTTTGTAATGGATCACATTTTCTCTGTCACACCTTTAGAAGATATATCTGTGATAGAATTTTCATAATGTCATGGCTCTTGCTTTGTTTATATTCAATTCACATCCATGATAATCCTTTAGGACATAGTACTGCAAGGTGCTGAGCAAAACTGGGGAATTACTGAGTAATGTCAGTTCTCATAGAAACCAGTGAAGTTAAGGGCAATTTGCTACCCAAGGAGACCTTTAGTATTTCAGAGTTAGTTAATCCATTTGTCTAGTAAAATAAATGGATAAGACTGGGGAGGAAAGCATCTTACCTGTGGCTCCCCTGAGGTGTATCTCTGCTGCACTCACAGGATTGCAGGCTGGCTGCTTTGGCACAAAGCTCTGCATAGGCTGCAAAACCTGTCCTGGAGGGAAAACAGCACCTGCCAGCAGGGTTGACATGCTGGGCATGTGACAGAGTTTCAGAAAACATCTGCCAAATCCAATCACTGGTAGAAGGTAGTTTCCAAATCTGACAAAGCAGAGTCATGAGCTGAATCCAAGTGTGTGATGTGCTTGGGCCAGATGGGACTTGGGCCACTCTATGCATAAGCAGAAGTGAAAAATCTTCAGTCTGGACCATCAAAATTTCTTTGGTATTTAATCTTAAGAAGCCCCATGTGCATTGTGATGTCCTGTTCTGCTTCCCCCTGTCCCAAAGTAGTCAGCCAAGCCTGGATCCATAATTCTTATAATAGGCACCTCACTAAGCCTTGTTTTCCTGCACCCTCTCTACAGACAGTGAAGAAATACTAAAATCACTCCTTTCCAAATTGCCCTTGAAGGCTTTGCTGTGTAAAATAAATTATATTAGGGAACATTTCTAGGTGCCGCTGCTGCTAACCTATGCTGTTGATGTCTTAGGATGGACCTGGCACAGTTTTAGCCAATGCTGATGGCCATAAAATGTCTTCAACAGCTTCTGGGTATAGTTCGAGCTTCAACCCCATCAATAGATAATTTCCACATGGAAGTTTGGATGTGCCCCTGTTGTCAATGGTGAGAGTGTTCAGCAATGTGGCTGCAGGATGTTCTCTGTCAGCCAGCACCAGCAATAGATGAAGACTGAGTATTTTTTATTTGCTGGTGGAGAAAGCTTACCATTCTAATACAAAGCACAGGTGGAAGAAGTGACACCAGCTGTTATTTAAATGAGTTGTAATTTCAGCATTCATACATGAAGAAAGATCCCTAGCATCTAGTGTCTTCTAAACATTTGGTTTCCAAACACATTGTTGTGTTTCCTTGGAAGCTCTTCTAATTGTCAGATTATTGGCATGGATTGGGTTGAGAGCAAAGCTATTTGTCACTTAACTTAAAACTAAGTCTAGTGAATTCAAGCAATGGTAGTGGCTAGTGGTGCCCCGTGTTCGGATCCTGACTGTAGAGGTTACATTTGGATGGTCTAGAGAACTTCTCTAACCAAGGAAGTCTTCATTTCTCAAACCAGAGAATCACTTTTTACTGCAAAGTAAGACACTAAGGAGAGCCACAATCCCTTTGAAAGTGTATTGACTACTGAATTTCATGGCCAAGTGTGGCCAAATATTTTCAGTTTCAGGTGCTGTACAAGGGACCCTGACTTTCTGAAATGTAGTTTGATGGAGACAGCAAATGGCACGACCAAGTCAGACACCTCATGTTCAACATTTCCCAAGCACACCTGCAATGCTGCAGAATTTTTTTACTTAACCTTTGTTTCTGAGAGTAACCCCTATCTTTGCAAGAAATGAGTTATCTCCAGAGATTACTAATAAATTTGTTAATATTCAGATAGCATTTTGAATCCTTCTTTGCTGTTTTTCATCAAAGGTTAACTCTTCTATGTATAACCTCATTAGTTTTGTTAGTTTTAAGTGTATGCCTAGCCTTGCTCTTGGCTTTGGAAAAAGCTGAGCAACATTTGCAGAAACATGTTTAATGAAGTTTTGGCATTTAAGGGTGTTGCAAATGCAAATATCATGGTATGAAAGTAATATTTGTGTGTTATAGGAGTTGAATCCTGAAATATATTTAAATATGACACTTGGGCTTTTCATTGAAGNAAAAGAAAAGAAAAGAAAAGAAAAGAAAAGAAAAGAAAAGAAAAGAAAAGAAAAGAAAAGAAAAGAAAAGAAAAGAAAAGAAAAGAAAAGAAAAGAAAAGAAAAGAAGAAAAGAGAGAAAAGAAGAGAGAAAAGAGAGAAAATTTTGGTACACAGGAATCAGTGAAAATGGTCTACTTTTGCACCTAAAATTTAGAAGCTAGTCTTTTTATTTGTTTACTCATTGTCTACTGTTGGTTTTTACTTTGTAAAAACATCTTCTCTTGTGTACAGTCAAATGCAGAATAAACACTGGGAAAGGCAAATGAATTCATGTGAGTAGCGTATCCAGCCTGCCCTAGATGCTAAGGGTACATGTATAACTTCCTTGTAATATAATAATTTGTAATCACAATATAGTATATAATCGTAAGGGTATAATAATCTGACAATACTGCAACATCCATGTAGGGGAGCATGTTTTTAAATTCAGGACTGAGTGATATATAAAGCATAAAGGAGCATAAATGTTTGAATTCACCAGACATTTTAAGCTGGCTCCTGAGTTATTTTATGCTTTTTACAGTCTTGCAATAGCATTTAAGATACCATTGTGCTCTGCTTCAAATTCAAGTTAGTGCTGCTGTATATAAGCACATTCCTTTCACCATTTTTGAATATGGGGTCAGCCAATTTTGTTGGGGGCAAGGGTCTGAGGAAGGATAAGCAGGAGGGCTCTGATGACCTTGTCTAGACATGCATATGTTCTCTAGAGCATGTCACTTCTCATTTGTCCCAGTCACACTGCTCAAATGCAGTATCTTCTTTTCCCACTGCAGCGTGGGAGAATGCAGATGTCAGGACTGCTGGCCATGATCATTGTTCCAATCATAAAAATTCACCATTTGCACCTCTTCTTGGACAGCTGTAGGATTTAGGATGATCTGGTAGTTTCCAGCTCCCTGTTATGAATTATTTTCCTGTTCACTGTCAAGCGTGTGTGTGTGTCTGTGTCTGTGTCTGTGTGTGTGTGTGTGTGTGTGCAGGTGTCTCTCTGTTATGATGGGTCAGCCAATGGATCACTGTTTGGAAATTACTGCTCAGGCTAAGCTTGCACAGCCATCCTAGCTAAAGAAAACATTTAGTTCTCCTCACGCTGCCTACATGGCCCGAATACATTTTCAACATGTCAGTCTTGATTTCTATCTTTCTCTCTGTCCTTCCTAATCTCTGATGCGTGTAGCGGACACCATGAAATGGATTTTTCTTGCATTTGAATTTCACTGATTTCCTAAATCCTGTTTGCCTGGAGGCAGAATGACAATGTGATTTCCTCCTTTTCCATTTGGCTCTCAGAGGTAGTGCTCAGGACAACGCTGTATGTAGTCACTTAAGCATGACCAGAAATACTCCCACTATGGCCAGTTCTTCCCTTAATCTTATTTTTATTTCATATTTTTATAAAAACTTCACTACTTCCTTGTGCCCGTTCAGTTCTTGCTGCTTTGTGTCCTGAGCCCCTGCTCAGATCATCTTGCCTATTGAGAGCAGAAAGGAAGAAAGGGAGGCCCTACCACAGAGCTGCTGCCAGCCCAGACAGCTGTATTGACTGAGGTGTGAAAAGCTCATCCCACCAAACTGACATCATGCTGTTCCCACAGCTTCTGTGAACTTCTGTTTGTTTATTTTCTTAGATTATGTCAGAGGCATAAAAAGGCAGAAGAGCCTTTGCTAGATTTGGATCAGAGCTGGAGATGGAGCCTGGTTTCTTCATATGTCATTGTGGTTGCAGGGTCTTCACCCCTGAAATTTGTCATGTGGATAGAGGTTTTGAATAAAATCTAGAAACAGGATACATGTTTTGATATCAAATGTAACCACCAAATTCAAAACTGCAATTTGAACTCCTTTCCTCTTCCTCCACTCAAAGGGCAGCTGCTTAGTCTTCAATCAATAAATACATTTCATTTCATTTTATTAACTCCTAGTCTCTCTGGCATACAGTTTTCCCTTTTTTATGTGACCAAGTTAAGACAACCTTGGCATTCAGTGCCTAGATTGACTTGGTATCCAACAAGGATCTATCAGAAGGAGAGGACAGTCTTCCCAGAGCATTCCTAGGACACAGCAAAGGGATTATCGTGCTTCAAAAACATGGTTATGGCATCTGCTTTCTTTTGAGGGCAAGTCTAGAGTGAAAATTGCTCTCCCTTTCAGAAAAGAGCCTACTGAATATTTGGCAAGGAATCAGAAGAATCAGATCTGCTGTCCTGTAATGTACATCTTTCTAGAAAAAATTTCTTAGTATTGTGCTACAAGCTATTTAAATTAAGGAAGGACACTTTCTACTTTCCCTCTTAATGTTATGTTGTGGTGAAAAAAAGGCATCAAGCTTCAATGACTTAAGAGAGGGAGAGGAAGAACATTGACAGGGGAGCACCTTAGCCATACCATTTACTGGTCCTTGCTTCTGTAACTGGTTATTTTGTCAAAGACAGCATGGAGGGTAAATGTTACAGACTGTACGAGCAAAGGAAGTGGGTGATGCCTTTGATCAGGGAATTGAACTTTAAAGTTAAATTAATGAAAGGTCAGAGACCTATTAATTTATTCCAGGTACAAAGCAGAGTCGTAAAGAAAGTAATTTTGGCCTTAGATACCAGTCTTCACCCAAATACAATTACATGGACTGATGTGTGGTTTGTTGGTTTTGGCTTTTTTTTTTTTACCCTGGTTCTTGTTCTGAGGCAGTCAAGGAAGATCCATGGAACAGCTGGATTTTTTTAGTATTTTTTCAATAACATAAAGTACATTTTGTCTGTGATGTTTTGGCACTGTGGGGATTACCAGTGCTACCTTTATGCTGAGTCAGAGTTCGTTCTTAGGAGGCCTTCAAACTGCCTAGTGCTTCAGGGCTGCTGTTGCATGTATTAATTTTTAGTGAACCCTTCCTCTAATTATAGCACAGCCACACAGCAGTTCTCTGGACTCTGTATTAAACTTTGTGTAAAATCCTCATTGTCTCTGTAGGAGCATAGCTACCAGGAAACTCAGGGGACAACCATGTCAGACCTTTGAACATTTCAAAAATTGAAAAACAGTGTGCTCTGAGGAGCCTGCATAAAATCTTGCACTTGGATTCAGCTGATGTTACTATGTCAGCATGAGTTGCTTGAGGGAGGCGAGAACAGCAATGCTTTTCTATTTCTAAACACTCTCTTTTACATTTGTTTAGTTTATGCAGCATAGTTTCATTTCAATCTGTGCGGTGTTATACTGTTGGCATGTTGCTTTTTCTATTCACTTAAAATAGAGAATATAAAACAGGGAAAGTAAACTGCGGCAACGGGGACAGATGGAATTTTTCCTCTTATGTAAAACATACAAAGTAATGAATATGTATGCAATCCCTTTTTTACATGTGACATACAATGAATAAGGTCTTTGTGTCTCTGTCATAGCCCCCTAAAATGCTACAACCTCACAGAGATTCTTATATAAATCAAATTATGCAGAATCTAATGTTTTCTCATTAGCAAAAGGGACAGATACGCTTTATTGCAGGGACTAGCAAAAGCCAAAATCCACAGATATTTCATTAAAAATATTAATGCTGTATTTTTTAGACTAAAAAAAGAGAATGCCATAATAAAAACAAGTAGCCCAGGAAAGAAACAGCACACTTTCAACAACTGCTCTCTTCTACCCTCTATCAGTTCTTCTGCAGCAGCCATCATCCAAATAGCTGAAGGGCTTCTTTTAAGCTTCTGCATGCATCTCTTTTTTATCTGAGTTCTGTATTAATTTGCAAAACCTGTGAAAGGAAATGTAATCACCCCAACTAACAGTAGAATTCACAATCTGCAATATTTTCCAAGAAAGTTAGGGTCTTATTTTGTAAACAGCTGGCAGAATATGCAGTAATGTATTTGATCAAGTAGTTTGAACAGTCAAATATAGTGCAAGTCAGTGCATATCTTTGAATACCTCTGAAGCTTCATTGTATATACTAACTATTCAAAATAAGAAGTAAAATATCTAAAAGTGAATTTTCAGTTGAGTCTAGTGAGACAAGCATGAATCCCTTATTTGTCTCTGCATTTGGGTGATCTGAACATGAAGGATTTTATTTTCTCTCTAAAAATGTGTTCAGAATAAGGCAATTCCTAGACCATTGATACAAATTAAGTTTAGTAATTAAGTAAACCGTGGCTCATACTATATCCCCTGCAATATCTAAGTATGGCTCAGGAGTGCTGTTGGAAAATGATTTCTGGACTGAATTCTTCATCCTTGCTTACCTTGTACTGTCTGTGAACCCACAAACCTAATGCCCAATAGGTTACTTGGAAGCAAGTGTGACACGTTCTTATCTAATATTTAAATTGTGAGACTCTGACTAAATGGAACATATTTCTTACAGTTTCTGTTCCCTGGCTGTTTTCCATTTGTCAGGTTACTGTATATGTGCATTTATTTTAGAACCTATTGTTCACTGTTTGGTTAAGTCATAATTGCTAAGCACATAAATCCTTTCAGTTACCATAACACCGAGCTATTGTTTTTAAAATTTGTGCTGCTTGATTTGTAAATCTAAGATTATTTCATCTGCTGTCTTTTCCAGCAACACAATGGACTTTGCCAATCATTGCACTAAATTTGCTTAAGAGATAAGAGTTAATATGAGCTCATTCAGCTTTGCCATCTATCATGCAGCAGCATTGAGTGGCCTCTTTAGTATTGCAATATAATTAAATGTTGTCCTTGAGTAGTTTACATATTGCTTATTTTCATTCTCCTGTTTTAATGGGAAAATTGCTTCACCTTATAAGCTTGATCTCCACAGTCCCATATGAAAGATGTGTTTATTTACTGTATTTTAAAATAGAAGATATGTATTCCACGAGGTAAAGACCATGTATATATATTTGCTTTTAACTGAACAAAGGAGGTGGTACCATCATACATACCCGAGGGCCCAAATGCTGGGAGTGCCCAGTGGGTCAGACTGCCCCTGGAGAAGTGGCTCTGCACAGCCCTGCTCCTGTTCAGCTGCTGCAGTGTGCTGAGGCACCTCCGAGGCCCAGCCAAGAAATGAAGCATCAGCAAGGTCTATTTCTAGGAACAATCCTTGGTTTGTCCTCAGTACAGCTGAAGTCACAGGCTCCAACTCCAGCACGGCTCCCCAGTGGAGGGACCTTGTCTTCCCACTGCTCTTGCTCGCACAGCCCAGCCACATCATCTCAGAGCTGGTCTGAGCACCCACAGCCAGAGCTCCAGGAAGGGCAGAGACACTGCAGAGTCTGTTGATGCTCTCAGGGCCCCAGCAAAGAGTAGAAACAAAGACTGCTGAGGCTGCCATAAAGTGCTGTAGTGGTCCTGTATTTTGTAGCATCTGAGTGTTTCCACAGGAAAGTAGAGTGAGTGCTAAAGAAGTATCATACTCTTCAGCTTCTCCTGAGTAAGGCTATAAAGCCAATGACAATATTAAACTCTACCTGTATGTAGAGCTAAGAATGTCTATCATTGTTTCCAAGACCATGTTTCATAGAATCATAGAATCATGGTATCAGAGAATCACAGAATCATAGCATGGCGTGAGCTCTAAAGGACTTTAAAGATCATCTAGTTCCAATCCTTCTGCTGTGGCAGGGGTACCTTGCACTGGATCAGATTACTCAAAGCCCCATCCAACCTGGCCTTGAACATTTTCAGGGGTGGGGCATCTACAGCTTCTCTGGCAAACCTGTTCCAGTGCCTCACCACCCTCACAGAAAAGAATTCCTACTATCTAATCTACACCTGCTGTCTTTCAGTTTCAAGCCAGTTCAGCTTGAAGGAAACCTAGTGATAGCCTTAACCTATAACTACATGCCCTTGTGAACAGTGCCTCTCCAGCTTTCTTGTAAAACTCCTTTGAGTACTGGAATATTTCCATAAGTCTTCTCTGGCACCTTCTCTTCTCCAGGCTGAACAGCCCCAGCTCTCTCAGCCTGTTTCCACAGGAGAGGTGCTCTAGCCCTGATCATGGTCGTGGCCCTCCTCTGTACTCATTACAGTAGCTCCATATCTTTCCTCTGTTGGGGGCATCAGAACTGGATGTGATTGTTATTTTAAAAGTTCATTGACTATTTGAGTTTCTTTGCTTTTAGAAAACCAGAATTTAAACACACACTGTACTTTGTTGTTTTTGCAAGCGCAACCCGTGTAGGACTAATACACTGTGCAATACAAATTACTTACAGCACCATTTTAAAGTATTCTTCATCTTGTGTCAATACTAAGGTCTGTCCATATTTTTTACACAGGCAGATTTGTATAAATATATGTAATTTATTGTAGTTTTGTACAACATGAATTTGCTGATTAAAAGCAGGGGGGAAAATGAGCAGAGAATTGCACAATCATTGGTTTATTGAATGCTTTGAAAAATATTACTATTATAGGGAATGATGTAGAAATACAAGGAAGTGTTTGCAGGAAAAACAAAAACACACAAACAAAAGATATGAAAAGCAGCAAGAGAATCAATATGAAGTCATAAATCCATGATGTATGAAAACTTCTGGCTCTCCAAGTGATCAGAGAAAGACCAAAAAGGGCAGAGCTTGCATACATGAAGACTATTCTATTGCAATGTCCTATTCAAAACTGCTTGCAGCTTCTTTAGAGAGAATTTGGCCTCTTCACAAAGGTGCTCATTGACCATCACCCTCTATTATGAGAAATATGTATAATGTACCATCAAATAGCAAATGTACCATCAAATTCTTAAAAATTAAAGAAAAATAAAGACCTGCATTTTTAATCTTAATAGATTTTCTTTCTCCTTTGTACTTCTTGATAAACTAGGTAGAGAATTTTAAGTGTCTTGGAATATTTAGGGTCAATTTTTCTGTTAATGTTTGCCTAAGTTATCAAGCAGATGCCCTGGTCTACAATATTTAGAGGCTGTTACTAGAATTTAGCCCCTGACACACCTGTGTCAAACCAGTATGACAAAAAGCATGAAAATGTAAGTGCTGAAGCAATCTACAAGGATATGTATAGTTTCCTGGTCACTCTCAGACAATATTCAAGTCACATGCCTTTAAGTAATAAGGGCAACAATAAAAGTAATTTCTAGAACTTTAAAAAATCTTTCAAGTAAACATATCTTTGAATTTTCTTGGTAAAGGGTTTTCAGTCTCTTGACAAAAAAGCGGGGGGGAAGTATTAATTGCTTCTTCTGTCTGGCCCAAAGAAGTAGGAAGGTTACAGACAAAGCTACAAGAGAAACTTCACAAAACTGGAGTCAGATTTTTCAGGTATCTAAGAGAGAATTACAGAATTGCCATTCATATCACATAGCCTAGGCCAAGAGAGGAACCTGTTTCCTTTTCTCATTCACTGCTTCAAACCTGTCCTTTGAAGCCATGATTTTGAGAACTGCTTCACACATACCACCTTCGATCAGGAGGTGGGACAGAAGTGACATGAGGAGCTCTGCTTTCCTTGGCTGAGCTGGTAGGAAACTAATGAGGCTGCTGCTTTCCACCACCTCCTCAAAATAGAAGCAGATTTGCAATTAATTATCAATAATATGTTTTCTGTTTTTCCAGAAGAGTGCAGCTGAGCAGTGTTTTTTTTCCTATGTGTGTGTTATAAAATTACAATTTACTCTTCCTCAGCATTCAGGAGTGTCCACAATCTAAGTCCATATGGCACCTACTTTATGAGCATTCTTCTGAGAATATTTTAAAGTCCCCAGCCATTTGTAGGTGTTGTTAGTCGACTCAGTCTTTCACACAAGATTAGAATCATAAAATTTGCTGAATTTCATATGATAGAGATTTAGACAGAGATTCTCTCAAAACTGACTGGAAAATACATTGACAGCCTATTTTTTAGACCTGTCAATTGATGTTTTTCACCTACCTTGTGTTTTCTCCATAAGATGTCCAGACAGAGCTGCTGTCCCTCAGAATGGTGTGCTTCACTCTTAGGCCACCCTTTTTACAGATATGCTAAACACAGCCCCAAACCATGGTCAAAGCCTAGCAGTATTTTAATTTATATGTCCTTTTTCACCTTCCTGAAATATCGCCTTGTTTTTAAAGTGGTGTGTTTACAGTGGAAACAGAGGAGAATGTTCCTTCAAAATTTTAAGAAAATTTCTAATCATGTCTTTGAGTTAAAGGCTGCAGACTTACCCTGACTTGAAATCTGAAGATTTGAATGGGGTTTGTCTGGGTTTTTTCTTTTTTTGTTTGTTTTTTGCCTTATTGCCTCAATACCTTCTTGCTGACAGTTTTGCACAAACTTTAAATCTCCCGGGACTCTTAGACACTAGCCAAATTTTTGACACAAATTCCTCACTTCAATAATTTCTTCAGGTGAATTTTTTGAGGTCCCAATTCTGTGAGACCTAATTAAATAATAATTTCTTGTATATCAGGAATTTGATGGAGGGTTGCCATCACATTTGCTGTATTATTTTGCTGTTCTATTTCATGGACAAATTGGAGCTCTAATTGATGGAGGGTTGCCATCAATTGTGGGTTAGACAGCTTCTGTGCAGCTTCTTAAAAAGAAAGGTCACAAATTAAATCTTGCTTTTCACCTCCCAAGAATGCAGCTAGTGAGGTTGAGCCAAGAATAGTTAATTTTCTTTCTCAAGGATGATAGATATATGATATAAACCAGAATCACAGCTGGTAATTGTACCTGTCTAGTTCTGTAGGTATCTATTTTTTCAGATGTATTGACAGCACTATTTCTCAGGGTTTACAACAGCACTGAGAAACCATGGCAGTGTCTGCACAACAGAGGAAATGTCAGCTCAAACTGGGGCTGACATTGATTTAAGAAAAATTTTGTGAGACTAAGATTATGGAAAACAGTGATTTCTTTCTCCTGATAGATGAAATGAAGTCATCGTTGATTTCTTCTGTCAAGGAATATTGTTATTACGGGACAGTGTCTGTACACCATTTTAAAGAATAACTAACTTTAGTTTTATATTGGACTGGTCATTTCTTTCTGAATCCTGTGTTTGTACATAATTAAATCATGGACAATCTAAATGTGTCTGTTGTATGCGAGCTCAAATTCAATTGACCTAATGACCGTAACTATGTATCTATGCATACTGCTAGGCGCAGGAAATTCATAAAGGCTTCTTCAGATTGGAGAGCCTGTATTTCATCTATTTCCACAAGACCCAAGGATAAATCTCATAAAACAAACTGGGAACCATAACACCAAGGGGATTTATAAAACTGTCAAGGTGAAGTGATCATTAGTGGTAGTTTTTGTAAAATACAGGTACTATCTGAATGTAATTTATAGACAATATGTCGTATGAAAAGGTATATTAACACAATTCAAATCTAGTTAATTATGATTAAAGCTCATTACACTGTAATTGCTCATATAAATTAACATAACTGGGACCTGAAATAAATGATGGAGGATTGTTTCTGTCCTGTATTTGCTACCCTCAGCTGAAACTACCTCAGCTGCAAGAGGAAGGCATCTGAGATTTCAGGTTATGTTCTCAAAATATTCACCTTCCCCTGACTCCATGAGAATTATTGCTATACCTCCCTTACATTTATAAAGTTATTTCTCAGAGATATCTGTGTATTTCTGTGTGTTTATGTGATCTCATCAGCAGTCAGAGCTCATTTGTGCATTTTTCCATGTTTTCAAAGCTAAAATTCCGTTTTCTCTCCTTTCCCTGAATCCTTCTAAATTTATGAATACACTTTTGGAAGTGCTTATGCAGTAGCAGTCATTGTAGAAATGCTTTTGGCATTTCTGGATGTTCAACATTTCCAAGCTATTTCATCTAGGTGCTTATAAAGGATGGGAGGCTTTGGTATTTTTTGCCCTCTGTCTATTTCACAGCCTGGCCAGTGGCAATGACATTCCCTTGCCAGAAGCACAGGAATGGTACATCTTCTGTCACTAGGTGTTTGTATTTAAAACCTTTATCTGTTTTATGTAAAAGAATCTTATTGGTTTCTTTCGTTTCAACAGAAATAAAAGCAAAACCAAAGAGGTTTCTTTGAACATCTTTGTCAATTTTACCAAATTCCATTCATATGAAAAATAGGTAAGTTTATAGCTGTTTCCCAGTCAGACAAGTGCTAAGTCTGACTCATTAGCCACCTAGGTTGGATTAGTCACCTTTTTAGTCTCAGGTGTATTTTTTCCAGTGGCATAAGACTCAGAATAAATCTGAGTATTAGCAACTTTGCTTTGATCTGTCTTTGCATAAATGGGCAAAGCGATAAGGATTATGAGCTGGGATTCTTTTCGTTTCATGGCTGAGTCCGTAATCCCTGTTATCACAGGCAAGCACAATAAATTTGAGAAGGCAGATAGAACCAGTTGCAGGGTTTTCATTGTTTCTTCTGCCTTCACATCTGGGAGCATCCACAATCACTCTCATCAGGGCTGTAAGTGTACCCTACCTAGCTACAATCCTTGTCATCCAGCAGTACAGAAGCTGGACAAAACACTGGTATGATACACACAATTCTGCCTTAGGCACAGATGCGGACTGCACATTCAAGCAGTCTTTTCTATCTCCAGTATTCATTAAACAGATAATACTTAAGAGCACCAGCTAATAAATTAAGAACCCAGTACCTTGCCTTACCTTGCTAGTTTTGTACGCCTTATGCCTGCATGGATTAGCTAGTACAGGTTAAGTTAGGATATAAATTTCAAACAAGAGAAAGCACTGTCTCTTAATACACTTCTAACACAACTTCAAGATAAAAAGTTTTAGCATGGAAGGAGACTGTCAAAAGCATAGATCTGAGCTGGGCATCATTAGCTTAAAGCCGGACAGCTTCACTTGACCAGGGTGTTAATGTTATATACTTTGTTCTTGAACTTACTGTTAATTTTCTTAGACCTTATATGTGCCATGGAAGTTTTCCCCAAGCTTCCTGCTGACATTTTTTCATAAAAGCACGTGGGAATCAGCAGGCCAGGCTCTTCCATTGTCTGTGATATTATACAAGTGCACTTCACCTTTCCAAGAATAACGATTCCTCCTGCTAAAACCAAGTAACAACATACTGGCTCATTCTCCTTGGAGAGCTCCAGAAGAGGACCAGCCTTACAAATACTAAGAATAATTGCTGGTGGATCCCTTGAATCATACAAATTAGGTAGATATTGCACCCCTAAACACCTTGTTCTCTTGTAGAATGTTATGTGTCAGGTTTCATTTCATCACTCTCTGCTTGTTCTACATTATGTCTTCATCCTAGATAGAGAAAGTAAAGTCCAGTGCTGAAAAGATTGCTTCATTCAAGTTTCAGCAATTGGAAGAGAAAGGAATCTTGGGGTGTTGAAACTTCACTATCTCCCATAACCATTTTGTATAAAAGAAAAATTCTGCTTTCAGAGAATGCTTCCTCATAGCCCACTCCCAGTATTGCATTGGCTATGTTTCCAGAGCCTTTCAGCTACCTAAATTTTTAATTCACTTACAACAGAACTTAGTCTTTCCAGAAAGTTCATATCCAAATAGTAGCATTGGAGAGAATGTGGTGAAATAACTTCCCCTACTCTGACAAACTGAGAGAGCCTCTGACCATTTCTGTAAGAATTTCCCATTCTCCATGGGAAAGTGCTTAGAGAGCAGAGGAATCTGGCTGGCATTCACTGCCCTTGCTTTAAAATTTCAAAAATACCACCATAGAAAGATACTGAGCTAACAACTGAGTAGAGCTAATATTGGGACAAAAACAACATTTAATAAAACCTCTTCCCATTGCAATTTATTGAACTAGTTAATTGTGGTTAAATATTTAGTAAAATAAATTTAATTGTTTCATTATTATTATTATTAATAATAATAATAATAATAAATTTTAGTTATATTGGTAGATAGAATTAACTTACTCTTTTCCTAACAATCATTGTCACTGAGTGAACTCACAAATGGAGGGCAACAATCAGCCTTTACATGGGATGAGCTGACAACTGTCATCAAGTCTGTTACTGAAGTAGAATTACAGAGTTCTCAGGAATGGAGGTATGTTTTTTCCATCCCAGTGAAAGGGCTATTTGGGGGTGTGGTGACACTAAATGCAGTCTCACTAGAGAGTAATCTCTTCTGGCAGGCAATAATCAAAACCCTTTGGCATGCAGGAAGAAGGATCTTTAAGTGGCTTCCGACTAGGAGAGTAAGGCTGCTCGTGTCTAATCTATTTCCAGACAAAAAGGTACAAGTCAAAAGGCCTCAAAGTCAAAAGACTCAAAACTGCTTATGCCTTGCCTGCCAACACATGTTGGGGTGGTTGAAGTCCCGCCTTAGGATCGGGGCTTGAGAACTTGAACATAGGGCTCCTGTCTGCCCATGGAGGGCCTCATACACTCAGTTTTTCTGGTCAGGCAGCCTGTAGCAGATCCCCACTATGATGGCTCCCATCCCTGCCCTCCCTTTAATCCTGGCCAGCTCTCAGTCAGCCCCTCATCCGTCCCCAGGTGGAGCTCCATGCACTCCAGCTGGGCGGCATAAAGGGCAGCACCATCTCCTCGTTTCCCCTCCTGTCATTCCTAGCTGGCCTGTATCCTTTTATTTCAACACTCCAGTCATAGGAGCCATCCCACTGCATCTCCCTGAAGCCAATAAAATCACAGCCCTGCAGGCAAGTGTATGTCTGTAACTCTTGTTGTTTATTCCCCACCCTGTGTGTGTTTGCACAGAGGCCCCCAGTGAAGCTGAATTACTGGCTGTGGTGGTTGGAATGACCCTGAGATTATCTCACTTGGTTAGAGCATGGTGCTAGTAATTCCAAGGGCCTGGGCTTGATTTCTGTATGGGTGATTCACTTAGGAGCTAGACTTGATCCTTGTGGGTCTTTTGCAACTCAGAGTATTTTCTGATTTAGTGAATTCCTGTCCTGTTCTTCAGGTGTTCTCCTGCTGATGCGTGAGGTCTCTCCAGGCTCTAGGAATCTATTGCTGGCCCTGGCATCAAACTGTTGGGTTGGGGATGAATTGAGGTCCTACTTCCTTGGTAACATTAGTTTTAAGCCCTCTTGACCAGCTTGGCAAGTCTGAAGAGGACACTTTGTCTTCTCTGACAGATGGATCCCATCAGCCCCACAGAGAAGAGATTTCTCAAAATGAGTCCCATGATCTAAGCAGCCAAACCCCTGGCTGTGGCACCCATCCTGTAACCATTTGTTGATCTGCCAGATTCAACTGGTCCTCTCAAACACATTTCCCTTTGACTGGGAGGATTGATGGAAAACCTACCTGTGTTCCAGAATCCCTTATTGCTGCTCTCAGGGCTCTGTGATTCTTGATACTTGTCAGGGCATTCCTGGCAGTATCCCTGGTGCCCACATGAAACAGCAGCAGCAGATAATGATCAGTGGGCTGTATGCGACCTCAGTCTCAGTCACACAAGCCCCTGGTAAGCAGCACTCCTCTCTAGGGGGCACACCAGGTCAGTAAGTGGGCTCCTCTGCACCTCTGGGAATCGAGTTGCCTACTACTATTACCCATTACCTTTTCTTTGTTGTGCTCATTGCTACACAAGGAGCAGATCAGGCTGCCTTCCCAGCTCCAGCATCTCTCTCTGAGTTATGACAAGAAAGGTGGTGTTATATCCTCACCCCACGTCTCAACATAACATTGTTTGTATTTCACACTTCAGAATGAGTTATGTAACAGTTGCCATCATTAGGTAAAGTCTTAATATATGAGAGATTTAGTAGAAGGACCTTCCAAGCTATATGCATACAGAAAGAATCAACTTTCACCACACTTACAGCACAAAAATCCCCTTGATTAAATTAAAGTCATAATTGCATACAGATCAAAGTGCTAATCATCCTGGCTGACAGCACCAGCTATGCAAAGCACTAATATTCCATCCAATATCCCCTTTGAAAAATGCCCTCTGACTATGAAATACAGACATGCTTTGCATTTACTGCCTTAATGTTTTTGGAGGTTCATAGAGCTGTGTTTCTATCTTACAAGCTTTTCTTGGCGGATGTTTATCAATCAGCATCTTTTCATTAAGCTGGCAGCCACTGTAAAAACCATTAAATCTCTGAGCAGTTCTGTCCTAGGCAATCTGTCCTTCAGTGTGAGTCTTTGCAGAGGTGCTTGTACTAAAAGGTCTTTGTAAAATTCGTGGCCCAAAGCTCTAATTCTGTAATGATCTCTCTGTCTAAAGATTCCTGAACCAGTGAAGAATTTATTATTTTGGCTTCTCCCCATACAGAGGTATCAGGAAAATAGGAACTAGTGATAAATTAAGTGATCTGGGATTCAGAGCCACAGTCAAGGAAGGAAAGATACTAACATATTTTTTCATATTTAGATGAAAAAAGAGGATTCTAGCTACTCTGAGGTATGTTCACATCAATGGTAAGCTGGCAAGCATGCTGGCAGGGTACTGTATTTTTTGGTACTCCTTTCAAAGATTTGGTTTCTAAACAAGTGTAAAAGGCACAGCACTAAATCAGGTATCAGCAAAGCTCAGAGCTTCTGGAGGACACTGACAATGGCCAGGCTCATGGGCTTGAATTCTTGTTACAGGTATTTCTTGACAAGAAGTGGAAAGGTGTTTCCAGAGCAAGGATCAAGCCAGGAGAAAATAAAAATATGAAAAGATTGGAATAGGATAAGAAAAAAAAATAATATCTTTTCTTAGATCAGCTGACAGAGTTTGTAAAAAGCCTGAGCCTTTCCTCCAGATGGGAAGCAAGAGCTTCCATTGTCTGATAAGCACAAGTGGAGCAGAGCATGCAGCTTGCAAGAAAATAGGTGATAGGATCATTAGGTGCCAGTCTAGGAAAAGATCAAGAAATATCACTTAAATCATGAGAAACATTGAGAAATGTTCTCTGATTCTTTAGAATCAGAGGAGAAGGAAGAAATTTTATTTATTTTATTGACAAAACAGTATTTCTTTGTGTCTGTGTTGGGTCTATGACTTTAAGTATCTGGTAGAATTATGAGTTTTAGTTCCCAAGTTTGTCTTTTGAAAGTATGTTATAAGTTTCCTCTGAATATCGGGCTGAATTGTCAAAGATGAAGTAGCTAGCCTGTGGAAAATATTTTCCCAGTGGTAGCTGTATTTTTTTACATCCTGCATTGATTGCATGTGTGAATTCTTTTTAGTACACAGTGGGTGTGTTGTTTTATCCAAGTAATTTCAAGGATGCTGTTCTGTGCACTGCATGGAAGGTAGAGTATAGTTGTTCAGGTGTTCATCATGAGCACGAACACTGTGATCTGTGTCGCTATGCATTATTAAATAGGATGACCAAAGATCAGCATACTTGCCTCAAGAATACTCACTCCCCAAAAATAATGATTTACAGATACTCCACTGCATTTGATCTGCAAAGAGCACTCACAAAACCACGTTCATCATTCTGAGGATGATACTCACCAAAAATTGGTGCTCTTCTAAGCAAATAAATCAGACCTGAATGTTGTCATGACTTGCTACAATATAAACTAAACAAAATACGACAGACCCCACCGACCATACACTTCTGCATAGGTCAAACGTAGCAAATTTGAGTGTATATTGAGTTTAAAATTGAAGTATGCACAAGACTTGAGCTTTTTCTATGCTGCACTCTGTGCAATCAAATCATTAAATATGTACAGCCTATTCTGGAAGAAAACTCATCCAGAATATTCTCTGCCTCTGTCTCCCTCACTCTCTCCTGAGCTTTCAAGTACGCTTCCACAGCATATCAAACTTCTCATCAAAGACAAGCTTTCCATAAACCAGCATACATCATACAAATGAAAAATTGACAGCACATATCCACAGGGCATCATAATAAATGTCCCACCAGACTAAACCTAGAGCTCTCTACTCAGATAGCCCTGGCTCCAAGTTCTCTTCCTTTTCTGTGCTATTCTTCTTCCAAAGAGTCCATCCATGTTTACCCTTTCCCCAAAGGCTCAATTTTTATTGACTCTTATACAGTATACATATGATCATTCTCAAAATTCCTACTTTTGTCAGCATCCCTATCAAACTAGTGTCATCCTTGTGTCCTCTAGGCTTTTCATACCAGTGTCTTGTTTACAGCATCCCATGCAAGAACATAGAAGCAAGAGTCAGTAGTTCTGGCTATAGGCTTAGCAGATCAGTGAGGATACGATGAAATTAATTGGGTTTTATGCTACAATGCATAAATACTCACTGAGAAGAAGTTGTCCTGGGCCATCTAAATCTTTCTGACCCAATGTTTGAGTGATTTTTTGCCATATATGTTTTACCTTTAATCTCACACAACACTTGCAACACAGCTCCTTTAGTATCCACCTTTCTTATTATAACCATTTTAACTTCAATGCTGCAGAGCACATTGTGCCTCATAATGAAATAAGATGAAGAAGATTTTTGAGCTTCAATTCAATGAAAAGCATTGAAAGGGTGATAAAAAGCCCCATAGGATCAGAGTGGAGAGAAAAATATAATAATATAAATTTTTTACTAGAATTGCAAATAAACTGTATTCAGATACAATTTAGTATTATGGAATTTACATACAATTGAAAATCATGGAAGATGGTTGTTCAAAACATTGGAGCAAGTGAAGACATTGCCTCTAATTGCTATTGCAATACACAGAAGACATTGAACAGGTAGGTTACCTACAGACAACTTTATTAAACAACACAGATGAGAATGTTCCAGCAGGACATGTCCCATGCCAGTCACCTTTCTCTTGTCATACCATCTATCCTGTATTACATGATGTCCAGGGAAGAGCTGGAGAGCTGGTGAAAGGTCTAGAGAACAAGGGTTATGAGGAGCAGCTGAGGGACCTGGGGTTGTGTAGAGCAGAGAAGAGGAGGCTCAAGCAGGACCTCATCTCTCCTACAACTACATGAAAGGCTGTGGTAGTGAGGTCAGGGTTCTATTTTCCCAGGTCACAGCAGATGAGATAAGAAAGAACAGCTTTGTGTGGTATCAGGAGAGGTTTAGATTGGGTATTAGGAAAAATGTCTTCACCAAAAGGGTTGTAAAGAATTGGAACAGGCTGCCCAGGAAAGTGATCTCTGGAAGTATTTAGAGAATGCTGAGGGACATGTTCTAGTGGTGTACTTGACAGTCCTAGATTAATGGCTGGATTTGATAATCTTTTCAAGCCTAAATGAATTTTTGAGTCTACTGATATCAATATATCAATGTTTAAAATCCTCCCATCACACAGGATAGAGAATTAGAAGATCTCTTTATTACACTGGCTGCAATAACCTGCTTCCTAAATATTCTCTTCTGCAAATACTCTCTGTTGCAGACTAGGAGAGCATGGCCTGCTGCCCTGCCTATGCAGAGGAACCCTCTTTCCCATGATCAGGAGGAAGTGGTGCACCTTGATATTTAGTAGTAAATGCAGTGAAAGGAGAATGACAAGAGTGAAAGCTTGGAAAAGGGAAAGATTTTCCTTACCTTGTTAGTCCATGGAACTGTTGCTTGTTTCTGAGGCTTCTGTTGGGGGAAATTTTCAGCAGAAATTTTCAGCTTCACAATGCAGTGAAGCCAAATTAGGATGTTGCTGCAATTTATAGTTAAGAGGCCAGTAGGAATGTGAGCTTTCTGGACAGTTAGTGGCATTCATTGTTCCAGCAGCACAGTTTGTCTCCCCACAGGCATAAAAATAGTACAGAGAGTGTACTGCAATTGTACTGTTACATAAGCTCCTGTAGAAGGTATGATTGAGGTATCTTTATATCAAGGTTAGTAACTAGCCTCAGAAAGATGAGCTCCACTCTACTTTCTCCCCAACACAAAAAAGGCAAAATTATGTATTTTGGAAAATTGCTCACTCTTAGTATTTCTTGCTTGTAAGTGGATAAATGCAATAACTGCCACAGAATGACTAAATTTTAATATTTTCTGTACTTCAATCTATCTTCCTTCTGCAGCTCTCTTTTGTGCTGGATTGGAAATCTAAGAGTCATAGCTTCATCTTACACTCCAGTTACAAAGAGCAGAACATTTATAAAATTAATTCTTTTTCTCATTCCAGTGTTCTTAAGAGTTTAGATAAGTCCTTTGACATTTACGTGCACATGTCTATCAGAAACCATAAATAAATTCAATATTACTGAGACCTTTGTTATTTCTGATTGTTCTGGATTTGAGATAAAAACAATCCAATACATGACATATTGACTAGGGAGAACATTTAGTTTTTCAGCTAGTTCTCTTTAGGCAAATCGAAATAGGGTTGGTTTTTTTTTGAGGGGGAAGCCTGTTTCCAAATGTCATTTTGTTACAGTTTGGTGGAAGCCTGACCAATACTGCAAATGAGATCAAGCAGAACCTACCTATCTAGTTATCACAATAAATGTACAATAGCTTATTATATTATTTCTACTGGAAGGCAGTTCCATAATCTCTCACCTGTACTGGCTAGGAATATATCCTTTTCATTTTCAATCTAAGTCTATGCTTTATATATGCCTTGATCTTGTACCAATATTTCCTTAGTTTAGATAACCATTTCTCCCTCAGTCCTGACAGCCTCACGAAATGTCTAGACAAAGCAACAGATTGTGTATGGATTTGTCCTACTCTCAGGCTTGCTTTGAAGCCAAAGAAGCCACATTCTAGGAGTTGTTTGTCTGAGAGGCTCTTCCCATTTTTTCTTGCATCCCTTACTTTTTCCAATTGTATCTTTCATTAAAATGAGATCAGTTTTCCTACCACCTTGCATTAATTATAGTCTTCCCTACTTCTTTCCATTAAATACCACTCTCAGAATAAATGGGAAGTTAAAGCCTGATATTCTTTTTCTCTGAACCTTTCTGGTAATTATCTAGTTTCTGTTATATGTTCAATAACAGAAGAGTAAATTGTCCAGAATGGCAAATAGAATCACACTTTTTCCATAGAAAAGGGGAAACAGCTGCCTTATAACTAGCCAGGCTTCCCTAACTTGAGTCTATCACCACTTCTTGCCTCCACAAAGTTCTTTCACACAAATTCATTTTGCATCAATTTGTTGGTAGCTCTGGATTGTTGGTAATTCTGGATACTGATACGTAGTCAAGCATGAAGTAAACCCTGAGGACAGGACCAATGCCTTATTGAGAAATTCCCAAATTCTGGGAAGCTGTTTAAAACTAAACTTTCAGTGCAGAGCAGTATTTCTTGGAGACAAAGAAACCTGATCAAATTATTGTGTACTGGATTACATTTAGGCTTATTCTGCCTAAAGAATTACTCCAAATGTCACATGAAGAGGTCAAGGCCTGGTCTTTTTTTGGCCAGCGGGATCGTATGATTCAAAGGATTTGGTTCTGTATGTTTATTTCCTGATTAATAGTTTGATTTGACTATGTCATCCGGCTTTGTTTTCTACATAATTTTTACCTTCTAAATTGCAAAGAGTCATCAGAACTGGACTACTATAAAATGGAAATGAAGATAAACAGCTATCTGTATAAAATCTTGGTATGTGTTTCTAATGCACATTTCAATTTTTATCTGTTGGATTTTAAAATGAAAATTATTTTTAGATGAGAACAAATGGAAAAAACCTGTATATTTCTTCCCGTTCTTGGTGTAGAATTGATGACCCATTATGATATATTGTACACAGGTTTTGAAATTTCAGCTGATACACACATTCTTCCCTACTTCACAATCTGTTCTCTCTTTTGACTTTTGCCTATTATATAGGTCAACTAAGTAATTTAGTCCACAAGCTGAGGAAATGAATCGTACCATTAGAAGTATTAAAATTTGTATGATACCAGTTTACCTGTATGTCTACTATATGTTTTTTTGCAATGACCTTTCCACATAAGCAGTTTTAAAAAGACATTCTCTAAAATGAAAATTGTATCCCAGAGTATCATTTTAATTTTCATATCTGCTACCACTGCTCTCCTTCCCATGGTGCTGGTGGGTTTCCTTTTTTTCCTCGGTCTTCTTTACAATATCCTTATTTTTTATTTCAGGCTTAAAGTACAAATATTAAATTTGTCAGGCTAAAGAATGAAGATTGTTAGTGACTATGTGTGAGATGCTATAGATCCAGTAACACTGGAAATGTTATAGAACATTTATAATAGAAGCTGTTGGATGGGTTTATGTCAAAGATGCGAAACAGCAATGACACTGAAAGGAAAAACAACTTCTAGAAATTCACCAAGAAATTCCAAGCAGTCTATAACAAATGAGGCAGAAAGTGTCATCTGTCATAAGAAAAAAGTACTTGAAAGGACAAGGGTCTTGCAAAGTGCTGATTAAATGTAATATGCTACGTGACAATGCACAAATGGGAAATGCTTCAGTGAAGAAGATGAACAACAGGTCCTCCACTGCATCAGAAAATCAGATCATTCTTGCTGAGGTCCATTATCATGGAAGTTGTTAGCATTTGTGTAACAAAACATTAAGAAGAAAAAAGTAGGCAAATAATACCGTGAAAGGGATGATCCAGATTCTGAATGCTATAATAGACTAAAAACTCTGAATTACTTGCGTCCACCAAAAACAATCTCTTTTTTAGTCCCACTTACTAGCAAGTCAGCAAATCTAGCCCTGTCTGGGAAGTATCATGAAAGATGCTAAATAAAAGGTTCAACCATGAGCCAAATCCATCACAAACTGAAGGTCAGTTGAAGTAATGCTTCATTTTATCCATACCAACCCAGGAAAATTTATTTTCTATCCAGGAAAAATTTGACATAACTTATCTAGAGCTACAAAAGAAAGAACTGAAAGCAGACAAACCAAAAGAAATATCCACAGTTTTACCAGGAGCTGCTTTACAGACAGGAGTTGACATTAAAGTACAGATAAGTTCTCATATTCTCTACCTTCAGTTCTGAATCAGTGCTCAATAAACTTTAATGCTGAAGGATTAATCAAATTCATTAGCAAGGATTGGAAAATTGATAATATTATTTTGTCATGACAGCTTCTACAGTCACTTGTGAATAAAGTCATCCGTGAAAGCATCTGACATTTATCCAGAAGTTAATAACTATCAGTGTGAAGTTCATTGAATATTAAAAAAAGGAAGAGAGTGTTATTCATTGTACTGCAGCCTGAAATACCATTAGTTAATTTTTTGAAGATTAAACAGAGATTAAGAAGCATCATAGTGTTGCTTTTCCCAAACCAGTCTCCAGTGTTGCACAAAGTCTGTAACACTTGCAATACAGATCTAGAAAGATCTAGAATCACAGAATATCTCTAATTAGAAGGGACCCATAGGCATCATCAAGTCCAGCTCACTGTTTCTCACCTAAAACTAAACCCTATGACTAAGGAACACTCAATTCCATTACCTCTTATCCTGTCTCTGGTCACCAGAGAGAGGAGCTCAGCAAACCTCTGCTCCACTTCCCTATTTGAGAAAGTTAGTAACTGGAATCAGGTCCTCCCTCAACCTTCTCTTCCTCAGGCTGAATAAACAAAATTACCTCTGTCACTCGTCTTAAATCTTATCCTCAAGATCTTTCACCATCTTTGTGCCCTCCTCTGGAAACACTCAAATAATTTGGGGTTTTTCTTATATTGAAGAATGAAAAATTACACACAGTATCTGAGTAGGGCTGCACCAGAGCAGTGTAGAATGGGGAGAAAGTGAAGGGAGGTGATACTCGAACTGTGGTTCATGGATCAAAGAATTATCTGTTCAGATCTTTCCTTGCTTCAGTCAAAAATTATCCAGGCTGGATTACATTTTATATTCTGATCTATTGTGTTGTCTCAGTCAGACAAGATAGAACAGATTACCTGCCTGCTCTCAGTATCCCAGCACCAAAGATGCCTTTTATCCTTCTACACTATGAACCAAAGCTACACAATGCAACTGTATGTTTGACATAGACAACGATGAAGGAATAGCGCGAGACCTTTAGAATATATCTTCATTCTCCATGCTTCATTCTCAGAACTAATAGCTTGTGCTACATCTGCAATTTCATATCTGAGATGTTACTTTTTGAAAACTAGTGTAATTATCTAGTTGAATTATCTACTCAAGGATGGTGGGTAGATGTATCAATGCTGAAGTTAGGGTTCATAAAGCCGTACATGGGGCACATCTCTAGATGTATGGAAAGAATTTTTTCCTTGGTTAAAAGATGATTAACTTGTTGATGTGTTTCACTTGGAAAAGGCATTTCAATTCATCAGCAGTGATGATATCTGAAAAATAAATGTCAATGTAATTTAAAATGTTTTATTTTCATGAATCATGTGAATTTCTGTGATTGCATGAACTCCTGTCAAGACAAAACATTCTGGTCTTCTTACATTTGTCTCAGGCTGGGATTAGAGTAGCCTTGAGAGAACAAGGCTGATAACCCTATTACATCTCTCAACTGCATTGGATTTTGTATGTAAGTTAAACTAAGCATAATACATATCCAGTAATAATGTAATTGTTCCTTATACCTGCTGTTCAATTTCCTAAATATAGGTGTCTCTCAGTTTAGCTGGGATATTTGTGAGAATCTCAGTGTTTCTATGAAACAGTTAATACTGATACTCAGATTCTCAGAGGCATGAGAATATTAATTTTACAAACGTTGATGGCTACACAGTGTCAACATGGTATATGAGATTTGATTCTCCATATAAATCAAGAGAGAAAGATGATAAAATATTTTTATTTTAATTTAGATTTTCAGATGTGTGGTGTTTAAAAAAAAGAAAGACAGATATTGAAGCCTTGCTTGAAATGCTTTAGGGTAACTTGATGTTAAGTGTGAATTCTGAGCGGAGCTATCAGGACTGTGTATTTCTCTATGTGTTTCTGCAAACTATTGACAGAAATGTGGAAATGTTCCCTGCTGTAGACTTTTACCTCACAGTGATTCCTGATTCATGCATGACAGCTGAGTATCAAACTTAAAACATAAAGGAAAGCCAATTACTTGTATCTTCTGTGTAGAGAGGGCAAAACGTTAAAGGATAGCCTCAAAGTTTTCTAAACTTTTTGGAATCCGGTTTGTTTCTAACATTTATGTCCAGTACACATTCCTGATTATGTGTCTGTTGAATTTTGACCTTCAATAACATGTCTCCAATCAAGCAAATTTTGCCAAGACTTTTGCTTTGTGATACCACAACAGTAAGACTAAGAAAGTAAAATATACATTTGGAATTGTTGCTTACAACAGAGTTTTTAGCTTCTAATATAGTTATAAAATGGAAAAAAAGTTGTCAGTGATAAATCATGGCTTATTCATTTTGCTACTACTGTGAAGCCTAAAGCAAGACAGAAAAACAGTGTATTACTGTAGATTTTTGGGGAGGATAGAAATTAGATATTAAATTACTTGTATTGAATGAAAGTGTTCAGGTTGTGAACAGATTCAGTCAGGGAAGAAGATTGACATAGGGAGAAACAGTAAAAGAAAAATAGTAAAAGAAAAGCTGAACAAGGAAAAGCTACTGGGAAACATTCCATCTTTTAATTAATAAGAGAATCAGTCCCTTTCCACTGAAATTCTGTGGAATATCAGTTTTAGAAGGGTTGTTTGATATCTTGAGGGAAAAAGATTTGAGGAATCAATACACAAAATATGTTTTTTCTTCTTTAATATTACGTAAAATGGAAATACCAGGATTTTAATTCTAATATTGGACATTGATCTGGTGACACAAAGGGAGCCAGCAAAGAAACACACCTGTAGTTTCTAAAGGTTCAGATATAGCTAATGAGTGGTCATGTCTGAGGGACTATCAAACCAGCATTGTTGCCAGAGCTACAGGTGATCTGAGCAGAGGCTCCGGAGAAGTTGAACTAAGACAGAGAACACTGTTACCTGAGCAAACTGCTAATGTACAGAGCCAGACAAAAAGTATATGGGTTAAAAAGAAGAAATGCACTTACATATTTTCCCTGGCTTTCTTTACAGAATCACAGAATCACAGACTGGTTTAAGCTGGAAGGAAACTCTGGAGACACCCATGTCCAGCTTCCTTGCACAGGCAGGAGCACATTGAGTCAGTTGCCCATGACCATGCCTGGAGATTTTTTAAGTATCTCCAAGGATAGAAACTCCACAACTTTTCCAGCCAACCTGTACCAGTTCTCAGTCATCCTAATAATGACAAGAGTGTTTCCTGTTGTTCAGAGGGAATCTCTTGGGCTTCCATTTGTGCCTGCTGCCTTTGGCCCTGTCACTGGGTGCCACTGAAAATGGCCTGTCCTTCATGCTCCTTCCCTTCAGATGGTTGTGTGTTTGGATGGGATCTCCCTGATTTTTCTCTGCTCCATACTGAACCATCCCAGCTCTCTCAGCCTTTACTTACAGGTGAGATGCTCCAGTCCCATAATAGTCTAAATGGCTTTTCACTGGACTAAGTCCAGTAAGACTGTATCTCTCTTGTACTGGGGAGCCAGGACTGGATGCTGAAGTGTATATTTCATATAAAATGCAAACTTTTGATCTGAGTATACTTGATAAAATTTGTAACAGGATTCTTCAGATAGGACATTCCTTCAAAGCATTTCCTTTGTTAAGTGTGGATTGCAATACAACAAAGATCAAGCCCAGCCTTTGGGTTCCATGGTTTTAATATTGCCATCCGAGTAGCAGGAGAGATTTTTGAAATTTTTTGAGCATCTGGGGAAAGTACATAGCTTGATAAATAAATAAAGTTTTGTGTTGTTGTTTTCCTTGATGTGCAAAGTTCACAGGTGTTCATTTTAAACAGAAAACTGGCATCGTGATTAAAGCACAATGTGTGCCCTTTTATTTGGCTAGAGGTAGAAATGCAGGGGAATGGTGTCACACAATGATATAAATATTGCAGAATAAGTTACCTGAGAATTCTTTAGAAGACTGTCATTATGTGTGTATTGGGGATTTTCAAAAGGAATACAAGTTAGAGGAAACATTTGTTGATGCTCTCATTCTGCTGCCATTATTGCCTCAGTAAAATTCTCATTGGCTGATGAACAAGTGTATAAAGAAATAAATGCTTTTGGAAGTTACAACTACAGGCATGCAAATACTGTTGCAAATACTTTGTGGACTGTGAACTTCAAATAAAAACAAAGTCTCTTGTTTTATCAGAGCAAATTAAGAGAATAATTTTCATTTCCAAAGCATTAAATATGGACCCTCAGACCCCAGTGGTTCCACATGAGAGCAGAATTTTTGAGACAGAAATTTTCAAATGACAAGTTTTGTGTGGGAGGTTGGAGCAGAGCACTGAGTGTCTATTAAGGTGTTCTAAGATCTTTTAATATAGATAAAGTATAATTTTTACAGAATTTAATTTTTGTTCACAGTAGACGTATTTTCCAAAGACATGTATTTTCCAAAGAACACCTTCTAGAGATCAAAGAATGCAAAGAACATATAGAAAATCAGCTTCATTAGCTAACAAAACTCTTAAAATATTTCTTAGAAACTCATATTTGTGGATAAATGCCAATAGCAGGGACTACTCCTCACGGCAAGCTAAAAATAAATTTAGGATAACGATGCCTAATGTGTTATGATGTACCTGTGTTTACCTGAACATGATTCAAAAACCATGTATTCATCACCTGGATGGGTCTGTTGAAATATGATTGTGATATTTTGCAGAACCAACGTAGGAGTTTTGCTGGTAATGTAATACCTGCCTTGTTGACTACATAACTTTTATAGCATTTCCTTTGATCAGTAAGGTGTGGTAACATTGCTGCACAGAGACACAAGCATCACCTGACACTACACAGTTCATCTAATCGGCAGCCAAGGCTCAGACACTCACAGAACTTCAGGCACGTAAGGTGGGAGTGAGTCTGCCTGAATCTCGTGTGTCCCACTGTGAGTTTCACAGAATCATGGAATCAGAATCATAGAATAGCTTGGGTTGGAAAGATCTTAGGACCTTAAAGATCATCCTGGAAGAGCATCCCTGTTCCTCTTGTGTATCTCTGGATCACCTTTCTGATGAACCTGTTCTCTCAGGGTAGTCTGTAGAGAAGCTCATGGGCCTGGGACTTCAAAGGTTTCTTTAACTGATTTATTTACTCAGTCAAGGTATTTAAACATGAAAGTGTCAGTGACACTTCTATTCTGGCTTCCTTCATGGATTCTTTTTGATTCCTGTCATATTCATTGGGGTTTCAAATATGAAAATGAAATCTCAAGAGAACTTGTTAATAATCTTGTATTGGGTGTAGCTGGAACTCAGTTAGGCAATGCAGGAGAAATTATTTGTTTTATAATCCATGAATAAAAGTCTCCTTTTAGAAATATTTATGTCTTGTTATCTCAGGCTTCAGATACAAGATTTACTTATAATATCAGAATGACAGTGAATTAACATGAAAATAAGACTGCTGTGGTGTTTCTATACTGTCTGGTCACTGCCTCTTCAAGAAGAAATAGAAACAGCATATATGATACCCTGACTGCCTTGACAGACACTCACTAAAGCTACTCAAACTCTGAGAGGGCATGAAAACTGTTAAACTATTGTTTGTGTTTACTCTTAAACTAAAAATTACTTACAATACAGTGCATCTTTAGAAACATCTTTAGTTATATAGTTGGCAACTTGGAAAGGGCTTTGGAAATTAGTATATTTCTTAAAATCAGACTCTCTTAATTTTCTTTTCCTGCTGTTTCATTCAAGGTTCAGATAGCTCATATTTACTGCTCTCTTTGAGATACAGCATAGAGAGCTTTAACATCCTGCTGCTGGTTTTTCATTAAACCACAAAGCACTAAAGCTACTGGCCCTTTTCCTGATGTTATTTAGCTTCTATGGCTGTTGTGCATTCACCTCGATGATCTTTTCAAATCTCCTCTTTCTATCAGAGAATGAAAGTAACCTTTTCTATAATTGTTTTTTCAAGGAAAAGAGAGGCTCATTTCTCAGTGATAATAAATGATGGTAATCGTCTGATTCCTCCCAGAATGCATAGCACCCTCTTTTCAGACACGAAAAAAATAATAATTCAGGAAAAATAATTAGAAATTAAATTGCTTCTGAGCATTTCTCTTTCAATGAAAACCTCTCTCACCCTTAGTTTTCTACTGGACATATCTAATCTAATCATCAGCTGTCACTAAGTAATGGAATATCCTTGAGTTTGAACTGTTACAGGGACAATGATATATGTCTGTTCCTGTTACTTTTGACTTCACACAGAGATAGCTTACATGTAATTGCCCCAGGTGGTTCAGCATTCAAGCTCACTTTGCCTGCCAGCTATATATATGCATATAAACACACACATTAACACAGTGAAATCAATGAGAGCAGAACATCTTGTAGATTATAATATATGTATGTATAATGTATGCGGTATTTTCTGTTCTGTTTTGACAAACATTCACCTCTTTTGGATAACTCATTGTGGCAGTTTGACCCTGGCTGGATGAAAGGTGCCCACCACAGCTGCTATATCACTCCTCTCCTAAGCTGGACAGGGGAGAAAAAACATAACAAAGGCTCACGGGGCAAGATAAGGACAGGGAGCGATCAGTGAGCAATTTCCATCCTCGGCAAAAGAGAGCTGACTTGGGAAAAAATTAATTTAACTTATTATCAAACAAATCAGAGTAGGGTAATGAGAAACAGCAGTCCTCTTGGGGCTGTACTTAACTAGTTAGTTCCAGGCAGAGATGCATTCAGCATATTGGCAGGTTAGAGGTGCTTGTCACTCTCTAAACCCTTTTTTTTTTTTTAAATTCTGATACACAAATAAAATGTGATGGATTTCTCACTGGCACAATTATTAGTTATAGGGTTGAGAAGATATTCTTCCTAGGATCTATTTCTTAGTGCTAAAGTACATCATGGCATTTAAATGACCTAATGCCCTTAACCACAGATTTAATATGCTTCTACATGTAAATTTCGTGTGCCAAAGCTCATGCTATTTCAGCTCCTACATTACAAGGACAAAAATTAACATGGTGATGAAAGAGACAACCCAGATTTGCAAATTTAAGCATTTCAGTGATAGCATTACAGTATGGGTACAATTTTTGTCCAACAGTTTATCAGTGAGAAGTCTCCCTCTGCCCAGTACATATGGTCAGCTGGGAAAATGGAGACTTATTGCTGAGAGAGGAGGAGGAAGCTAGCCAGGTGAAAGTGTAACACAGGTTATAGAAGAAGAATGCTGTGATACAAGAAAAATTTAGTTCATCTAGTTAGCCTAATCACTCCACTGTAATTACTAGCAACCTGATCTCCTATTTCTACATTCTAAATCTTAATGTTTAAATTCTCTAAGCTACTACAAAAAAATCTGGACACAGAGTTGCAGATAAAGGGAAAAAATGGCAGATTATTTAAAGACAGACAAATAATAAATTACTTAATAGAGTCCTGAATCTCTTCTTTGACAGGGATGACATTTTAGGCACCTAGGGACAAGCCAGACTATCATGACTTCACTCATGAGCAGTGTTATCCTCTGCTGCTGCTGCTCACATTTTATATAATATCTTGGTGACTCACCAGTGAATTAAACAGATTACTATCTTCTGCAGTCTGGAATTTAGGCACAAATGTTCCATCCACACCTTATGTGCATAAATCTGTCCTTTATGGGATATGTCTCCTGCAGAGAGATTTTCTATCTTATCAGTGCTTTTTCATGCATTTTTATTTTAACACCAACATCATAGACCTTATTTTGTTTATTCTCACTGCCTGTTTAACTTTGTAATGTTGCTTTTACCAGCTTGTGCTGACAGTCTCTAAATCATTGGTGCTTTCCATTAAATCAGATTTCCATGATGCAAGGCAAGATCCTGGATCAAGTTGCCACCTGATATGCCTTTCAGCATTCCAACGAAATTGTTGAGGCCACTTGCGTGCTGAAAGTAATCTAAATGAGCAATTGTAGGAACAAAGTTAAAATTTTACCGATGGTTCAACAAACAGAAAATAGGAGAATACTATTAAGGGATACATAGAGTTAATTATATTCCCATTGTGAGGTCAAATGAATCCTTCTACACATTTATTTTGACTCCTTTCCATCTATGAATTGAGTTGTCCAATATACACATGCACAATGTAACTGCTTGTGCAATGCCTGAAAAAGAAATCTGATCTTTAGATATATTTTCATTGAATGAAATGTATTTTTAAAGTCATGTATGCTGTATGAAGACACAGAGAGGAATGGCAGAACAATTTTAGGCATTTTGTGTTGAGGTGAGGAAGGTTAATTTGTGCAAGTGTGCAAAGTTTAGCCAGTAAGTTTACTCCAGGAAATCCCCTGAAAATTAGAATCTGCAAATATCTTTTTGCTTAAGTTAGATTTAAAATAGGCGTTTTGTAATTTTTTGAAGGATATGATTGCACAAGCTTTTTTTCCTCACTAATCTGAGGCCTTTATTTATAAGTATGTTTAATCATACTACAATATGTGCCTTAAGGATTTGGAACAAAATACTATTTTTAGTGCTATTATTATCTGATTTAGTTCTGTGTCTGTAGCACAATATACAATGACTTGTTTGAAAATTGTTGCAATGAGAAAGAAAAAAAATAAATCTTAAAGCAATGAATTTGACATCATTTTCAGAGAACTGTAGAGCAACTGTCTTATGGTGCATAGAATTTGGTAAGGAGATGCCTCAATTCTGCTTTTGTTTATGACTGCAATCATCACTCAACAGTGGTATAAATTTTTGAGATTTCTTTTTAAACCATTGGGGTACAGTCCCTTTCTACATTTTTCCAGAATATTCCAAGATCAGCATACCTTAGTGTTGAAAGTCAAGGGATGAATTTGCCCTGAAGGTTTTGCTTTCATTCACAGAGGCAAAAAGGGAGTATCATCTCTATCCCTGTAAGCCAAAAATCTGCACTAAATCTCTTGCACATGATGGAAGCAGCATGTGAGAATAACAAGTTGAAGCCCTTTCCCAGCTTTACCAGGAAAGAAGAATTGCAGTAAGTCAAGCCCTGTTACCTGAACTGAAGACAGGCATCTATGAGCTGAAGATAGCATTGACATTCCTTGCCAGGTGGAAGATAGACTTATTGAAGATAGTATTAATCACTGAGCAGATAGTGAAGATAGTATTAATCACTGAGCATCAGACTGAGCACTTGTTAATGAATCTGCAAAATTCTCCTCTTAGGGAGGCTCCGTTTACTTGGTAGAATAGATGCCTTGTATCAAAAGTATCCACTCTTCAGTGGCAACAGCTTTTTTTTATAATATTTCTAAATGTCTTTCCTCATGCTGTAGAAACATCAACATGTTTCTCGATCTCACTTAAAACTGTGATCTGTAGTACTAACTCTCTACAAATAAAAATACATAACTGTGTCTTAAGAAAAAAACCCCAGAAAACTAATTTGAACTGAATTTCAGTGGCAACTTGGCACTAAATTCTCATTTATATATTCAAAAGATCATATTATGCATTTTTAATGGAAATTGAATATTACATCTCCAAATATTTTGATGTTTCTGCTCAGGGCTGGACTGCAACAGAAGACAAATACAGCTGCTGAAGAATGGAGTGACTGATGTATAAGAAAAGAGACATGTGGTGGAAGGCCTAAAAAAAATATCTAGCACAGAGTCCAGCCTTCACCTTGATGATTTTTGACCATTCTCACCTGCATCATCATTTGCTCACCAATCTCTAGTGGTGTAATGCCTTTTAATTCTGGGTGAATCTTTCAAAACTCCCTTGAATATTGAAGAGTTAACTGAGAAAGTTTAATCAGTGCAAAGATTTATTGCACTAATGACATAGATTATCAACTGATATCCTAATTGCCTGAAGTATTCATCTACCTAAGCACCACGTAAAAGGTTTTTTCATTCCCACAATTGTTCATTTTTCTCTAATGCTATCTTAGAGAGTAATGATTCATGTGGAAGAGATCCAAGACAAACATTATTTAAATCACTTGATCCATTTACTAAGTTGTTGAAAAATTAACAAGAGCATTGTTTAAGACATCATTTTTTTTAGTAGCATGGGTTGAGTTAGGGAACTTTTGTAAAAGCCTGACTACGTAAGAATACTGAGAAATAAATTTTACAGTAGAAGGAGCAAAAATAGTAAGGAATGTGGTCTGTGTGAAAATTGTTTTTTCTGAGGAGTTGGCTGAAAGAAAAAATCTGATCACATGAGCTTTTTTTCCCCTTAAAATTAAAACTAAAGAAAAAATGACTGTGTAAAAATTTGAAACTGGAATATGTCTTCAAGTGATTCTAAGACCAAACATTTCAATTTCATTTCAGGTAAGTTTAGCAAAGCAAAGAAATGGAAATGGAGAGATACATTTGGCAAACCCTCCCAAAACCAGACACAAGAAGAAGCAGTCCCTCACCTTTTACTCAAGAGCACTCACCTACAGCAGATATAGCNTCACCTACAGCAGATATAGCTCAATTTTTTTTTCTCTCCTCTGCCTCAGGGAACATAACTTTCCATGCAGGGTGCCTCAGCTGCTAAAGAACTCACTGAGCTGAGTAGGCTGCTCTCCATCTTTTACTCTCAGGCTGGTCAATTTATTCTAAAATATTTACAATTTATTTTGATCAGTGACTGGAAACTAAGTGTTCTCACTTGCTATCTCTTTACTTAAATCCCTCGAGTAGCATGCCAGACAGCTCTTCTGATTCTTTTTCTCTCTAACTGAATTAATCTTCAATTACTCCATGCAAGGTGGAACAGTACAGGAATAAGAATTGAATTGGCCAGGGCTCGGTCACTAGTATGTGATAATTTAGTTCAAATGTGTCTCAGCTCTAAACACAGAAGGACTCTGGCTCAAGGGCAGTCAGTTTTTATGAGAACCTTGTAGTACTGGCTTAGGAGACATGCAAAGCAGTAGAGACTCCCTCAGTCTCTCCTATTGGAGGCCCTATAACATGAAAGAGATAGGTTCATATTCCTTTTGGCAGAATAGAAATATGAAGCAGAATTTCTCATAGGTATTCAAATGATCCAAAAATCAGAGGGAGTGGGGAAGCCCTACACACTCCAGGCTGGTCACAGAAATGTAATCCTGAAAAAACAAACACTCTAGGTAGTGACCATGCAAACAGATTGAGGCCAGACCAGACAACCCACATTTTTCAAGGAATAGTCTGCTGGAAATACAGACTTGAAATAAAATATCTTCTTTCAGTCTATATTTTCCTCAATAATTACATACCAGTCTTGTTCTAATTTTTTCTTCTCAAGGTCAATAATTTATTTGTGTAAACATTTTAGAAATGGCCATTTCACACTCAAATGGGTATTTTGAATAAAAAATGTCTCATTAAAGATGTCTTAACAATATAGCCACTCACAACCAAGGGATGTGGAACCAAAGGGAAGGTTCCATAACTGTCAGGAGATTTTTGAGGGAGATCATGCCCATTTCAGGGTAGGAAAATTAATAAAAATGAATACACTTTAAAGTGATTTTTGATCAATATTTATTAAGTCTCCTATAGTATTAACAGCTTCAACACTTCAGTATAAATGTACACAGATTCTTATAGACACAATTTATTTAATTTAAAATATGTTTCTAGGGATAGAAGGTAAATAAATCAAGGTGTGGGGGGAGGGAAATGCCATATACCAACAAAGTGATAAAGGTAGAAAAAAAACCCTCAGCAGTACATAATTAAAGAGGCTTCACTCAGGAAAAAAAAAAAAAAAACAAAAAAAAAACCAGATGTCTTTAGTGTTTCTATACACCATCCCTAATACTGGATAATAATATACTTTTTACAAAACTAATCCATGAAAACTGCTGTTAGTGTCTATTAATCTGAACCTGGACAGCTAGACCTTATTCCCTACAGATTTGCCCCAGAATAAAAAGTAACTGCCTTAACTTCCTACAATAGCAGCCTGATACCTATTCTAGGCCCCATTGTTTATTTCTGTCTATTCTTGCAGTGAATCAATATTTAATTTTCAATTCCTTCCACAAACCAAAAAAAAAAAAAAAA